>JASCZI010121484.1:0-15212 GCA_036250425.1 Stylosanthes scabra | reverse complement strand
TGAAAGGTATTTGACCAAGGGAATCGATGCACACACTCTAGAGCATCAAAATATCATTTTTAACGTAATGGTATCGATACCCTAGAGCATGGTATCGATACCCTCAAGCCAAATTTCAAAAATTTGGCCCAACGGTCATAAGGGTATCGATACCCTCATGCATGGTATCGATACCCTAGTGCTAAAAAGCACAAAAACGGCTAGTTTGGCAAAACGATTTGATTCCATTCACACCCAAACGGTTCTATAAGCTTGGGAGCCTATAAATACATGTTTATGAAGCTCATTTACTACACTTGATCATTTGCAAAGCTTCTTGTTATTATTCTTTCATTCTATATTCATTTCAAAGTGTTTTATGCACTAATTTGAGAGATACACACAATTTGGTTCATAGATTTTCATTGTATCATCATACTCTTGTTAGAGAGATTTCAAAATCTTTTGTTAATTTGTATGATAAGAGATTGGTTCTCTTATTGTTGAGTTGAGAGATTAAACACTAGAGTCAATTGAAATAAACACTCAAGGAAAATTCTTGAAGTTGGGATACTTCGAGTGGAGTGGTTTATTGTAACGTCGTGAGGTGTTAGGATCTAATACTCAAGATTGTAAACAGTTTTATCAAGCACCTTGAAGCTTGATTATAGTGGAACTTCTCAATTGCGATTGAGAAAGAAAGTGGACGTAGGCGAGGATTGTGCCGAACCACTCTAAAGATTGGTGTATCGTATCTCTATCTCTTATCTTTTATAATTTCATTATTTACATTTAAACAAGTGTTTTGGAAAGTACAAGCTCCTTGTAAGTACTTAAGAAGTGGCTTAAGTCCTTGGAAAAATACTAGTACAATCATTTGAGCTATTTATTCCATAGCAATTTAAACTTCCGCAAAAATTTTCTATTGTTGTTTGAACACTCAATTTACCCCCCTCTTGAGTGTTGTGCATTGTGACTAACAGGAAACTCTTCTTAATGAACAATGCAAAGGCTCTTTTGAAGTTTCTTTTCTGCTCATCAGTCTCAATTTGACAATTTCATACCATGTCCTATACGAACGTCAGGCTTTTGCCCTTGAACAGATTAAGTGCAGCTTTTTCTTCATCATTCAACTTGTGCTCAAAATCCACTTGCCTTTTCTCAAAGAGATTTCCTGCATAAAGTTTGAACAGAATTCATATGAGAAGATGAACATCATATAAACATAAAGCAAAAAAAAAAAAAAAAGAATGAAGTTCTTAAGACAAACCTAAGCAATTTAGTCCGGAAGCAAAGCCAACTTTTTCGGACGTTTTCAGAAAATCTCCAACACTTGTGCTTATTGTCTTGATAAATATATCGTAGCTCCTCACAAGTTCTATCAAGAGCTTGTGGTTGATGTAGAAATCTTGGAGGTGTGCAAATGCTCCCAAACCCATTTGATCAATTAGTTGTTTCTTCTCATCAGTAAGTTTGTCATAAACTTTACTAAACTTTAACGGAGTGCATCTTGAGTCACTCCATTTCTGTAAAATTCCGAAACAAGGTTAGATTAATGTTTGACAATAAATAGGTTCCTGCATTAAAAAATGGCTGGTCATATATCTGACATCAGGTCTTTTAATTGTTTTTTTCCTTCTGCACATTTTGTGTTTGCTTATTCTTTCCTTTTTCTTTCGATGTAGCTTCATGGATTTTTTTCTGACCCATTCTTTGAACTTCTTTTACCTGTCAAGAAGAAATACAAACAACACTATCAGAAAAAGTAAGTGAATCAAACAACTTTTGAACATGTAAGTTAAACAAACAGAATTTTAAACAAATGTGAGCAGAATTTTCATACTAACAGGTTCAAACCAACAACCTGAAATCTTAACTACAATGAAATGAGCATAACCCAAAATCACTTTAAGCAGAATCTCAAACAACTTGCATACAAAATCACAAAACAAGCTAAACAGAATCCTAGAGTTTCAAAATCTAAATCTAATATCTTGCAAATCTAAACTAATAAACAACTAAACTTAGAAATAGAATAAGCAAGTTAATCAAGAACATTTTCAAACCACATGCACACAGATTCACAAATAAACTCACACACAAATTCAACATCTAAGATATACAAACAGAATTCTAAACAAATGTGAGCAGAATTGTTTTCATACTAACAGGTTCAAGCCAACAACCTGAAATCTTAACTACAATTAAATGAGTATAACCCTAAATCACTTTGAGTAGAATCTCAAACAACTTGCATACAAAATCACAAAACTGCCTAAACAAAATCCTAGAGTTTCAAAATCTAAATCTAATCGCTTGCAAATCTAAACTAATAAACTACTAAACTCAGAAACAGAATAAGCAAGTTAATCAAGTACATTTTAAAACCACATGCATACAGATTCACAAAGAAACTTACACACAAATTCAACATCTAAGATATACAAATAGAATTCTAAACAAATTTGAGCAGAATTGTTTTCATACTAACAAGTTCAAACCAACAACCTGAAATCTTAACTACAATGAAATTAGCATAACCCTAAATCACTTTGAGCAGAATCTCAAACAACTTGCATACAAAATCACAAAACTAGCTAAACAGAATCCTAGAGTATCAAAATCTAAATCTAATAGCTTGCAAATCTAAACTAATAAACTGCTAAACTCAGAAACAGAATAAGCAAGTTAATCAAGTACATTTTCAAACCACATGCACATAGATTCAAAAAGAAACTCACACACAAATTCAACATCTAAGATATACAAATATAATTTTAAACAAATTTGAGCAGAATTTAAAAATGGATCGAACATAACCCTGAATCAGTATATCATTGAGCATTCAAGGTTTTCAAACAATGAGATTCAAACCAATTGCACAAAGTGCGTTAAACAGAATCCTAATTACTCAAAATGTTTAGTGTATTACCTTTCTGATCTTCGATCTAGGGTTTTTTCATTTATGCAGTTGGTGAGAGTGAGATACTGTTCGATTGAAGAACTATTTTCCGTTTCTTTGAAGTTCGATTGAAGATTAGTGCTCCTCGATTCCGTTTATGTGGGTGCTACGATTTGATTTTTCTGCTTGTTTATGGAGTTTCGAATGAGGAAGAATCTGGGGAATGGAGGCGGTTTCTGTTCGTGAGAGGTGTGGGTTGTGGGGGAGTGGTTTCATGTTTGTAGGGTATCTTTTTTTGAAATGAACGGTTGCCAAAAATGTGGGTGAGGGAAGGAAGCTATGGGTTGTTTGTCGTGTGAGATGCGCGTTATAATGGGAGAGGCTTTTGGCGTGAGAACACGCGCCTGGATTGAGAGTAGGGAAGGAATGTGTGTTTTGCATGTTTATGTGTACACCTAGCAGAATTGTTTAATATTAGTGTTGTTTAAATGCATTAAAATTAGAAATTTAAATTTATTATAAAAGAAAACGAAAATATCCCATTTAAAATTATATTTTAGAATTGATGTTTTTTGTTGACTAGATGATGTTATTTAATAGACTTAGAATGCTAACATTTAAATTTAATTTAAAAAAAAAAAATACTTTTTAAACTATGAAGCCCAGACATTTTATTGAATTACCGTGATTATATGTCAGACACGTTTAAAAAATGTGTTTAAAAATAGCAAGTGCACTTAATATTGAGAAATACTTTTAAGAAATTGCTGGAGGACATTTCACTATTTTGTGAATGTTCCATTTAATTGAATTTGAATTAAAATAAATATATTTAAAAAAATTAGAATAAATATAAAATAATAAGGATTAATTAAATCGGTTATCTAACTCATTAGTTGTTTAATGGCTAAAATGGTTGGTCTGTTTAACTTGAATATTAGTCATAAATTATGGTTTAAAACCAATATTTATATATAATTTATATTTATTCCTAAATCGTGGTTTATTTATTTATTTATTTATTATTTTTTTTTTTGATAAACCAACATTAGTGAGTTTTTTTGGCTAACTTCCTGTATAAAACAAAATAAATACATCAAAATCTTTAGCTCTAGGCATTTCTGCACGTTTTCATTTTTTTTAAATGTTGAAAAATAATTAAAGTTGGACATAATATTTATACAATACATTTTTTCTCATTTTTTTTCATGGGCAATTGCTCCAATATATAAAAGGCACTATTTTTTTTTCAATTCTACCCACATAGCCCAACCAATTAAACCTGAATCAGCCCACTCCCTATCATTTCCTAAACCTTCTCATAAGATTTCATAATTATTAACTTTAATTAACAAAAATCACTGACTCTGTTACTATAGGATGGTCATTCATGTTTCCCATAACAGATCATTTCTCTCAGTCCCACACACACTTTTATTCCACATGTATCAAATCAGCAAATGCCACCTACTGACTATATATGTGGATGGCAAGTAGTCATCTATACTATAGACTTCACCTAGAAATTATGATTAACTTGATTTCTCAAAAAAAAAAATTATATTTGTAGAAGTAGAATACTAATTTAACTTTTGTCCTTTTGATAAATTTATTTTTTTAACTTTAAGTATACACTTAGCAATGATAGAGTAAAGAAGTCCATGCATATAAAATTGATTTTTAATTTTTTTAATGACATGTATCATTTAATTATTTACATTTTTTATTTTTTATTTTTTTCTTTCTTACAAATTTAAATTTTTTAAAAAGAATACAAAGAAATAAAAAAAAGGAGATATAAAAGACAATTAAATTTAACAAAAAATTTGACAAAATATAAGATGCAAACAAAAATAACACGTAAAAATTACAAGAAAATGAGAAAGAGATAACCCTCTCAAATCAATTTTCTAATTTTTTTTAATATTATGTTAAATTTACTTATAAAAATTTTGGAATTATTTTTTAAAAAATAACATAAAAGATCTATTTATCGAGATCCAATAGCATAGCATAAGCAATAATTGAACTAAATATTTTCTTAATATTCAAATTAATTATCCTAAATTGAAAATAGAAAAGCGATTGAACATTGAACAGATGAATATTATTTAAATAACAAATTGAATGAGTGAATAATATATTTTTAAAAATTTTAAATTTAATTTTTTAGAAAAATAGAACAAGCATGATAGTGCATGTGATTCCACTAGTAGTTATAAATATAATAATAAATGTGAATATTTATTAATAAAAAATATCATATTAGATCTTTTAATTTAAATAAGCACAAGTCATATTTGAAAACACTCTCTTAGGTGTTTTGAAAAGCACACTTATCTTCTAAGATTTGCAGGCACAATCACTTATTTTTTTACAATAATTTTATGTGAATAAGTGGTTTTGGCCAACCAAGTCATTTATTTCTATGCTAAATAGAAGACTATTTCGATGTTAAATAGAACTTTATTTATGGACAATTTTTTATATTATTTGACACCGAAATAATATTCTATTTAGCATAAAAATAAATCACTTGGTTGAACTTGGTTAGCCAAAACTATTTATTCAAATAGCATTACTTTTTTATCAAGGAAAATTCTTTAATGAAAAAAGAATAATCCGATCCTTGACGGGCCAGGTAGGAATTCACAAATAGGCATGATTTATGTGGATTAATGTGCAAATAGTAGTAGTTGGAGGTAAACCCATTACAAGACTGATGTGGATGCCATAATTGTGTGGGTAAATGATGTTGTTTTTTAAAATTTTTTTTATAAGTGGGTCAATTGCTATTCAGTTGGGCTGGATTAAAAGGACAGGGTTTCACATGAGCACATAATATAATTATCAAAATTTTCCAACGTTTGGAGACATAAATAAATAGTAGCAAGTAGATTTTTTATTATTAATATTATTAAACATTTCATAAAGTAAACGAGATATTTATTATCATTATTCTTTGATGAATTTGCTACATTATTAACATAATTATATTTTAAATCAATTTAAAAAACTATTAACAGAATTATTTTTTATGGTGCATATCTATTTGAAAAATTCTTACTATTATTTTCTTAGAAATTATCACCATTATTATTTTCTTACATATTAATGAAATTATAAATTTTATTTTTCATGCTTCACTTAATATTTTTTATAATAATATTATACTTTTTTCCTAATTTCTCTTGATGGCCCACATGTTTCAAAAAGTCACTTTACATCGACTTTTGCGTCTTAAATAATAAATATAAACTTAAAGTTTTCACATTTACTGATGTATGAAACCATGAGCTAAACTTGAGACTGGAAACACAAAAAGAAAGTGCACCGTGACTACTATAAAATGAAAGGTGTGGAGTAACTTAGGAGCACTTATTTCATCTTATTGCTCATTAGTTTTGATATTACAGTAGTGACTTGTATTAATATCTTTCATTTTTATTATACTTGTTGTATGCTGTTGGAACTGCTTCTTGTTGGAAAATTTGTGAGTTTTTGAACTGATAAAAAAAACAAAAATAAGTAACATTTTTTACCATGAAAAAAGATGGCATTTGATACTTATATTGGAACACTAATATTGGCCTAAATAATCCATGACATTGGCCCATGCCACATAATCCAATTCTTTATGAAGATTTTTCCAATGGAATAGCGCCTAATCATTTACAATTGCCAGGTCATATTAGCCTTTTTGCAATTTCACAATTCATAGAAGATTCTTTAATTACTTATTCTTCTGTACGGATGCATTTTGAACCACACAAAGGGAATATTTTTACCTGGTCCATCATGGACTAGATTTATGTTTTTCCATGAAAGTTATTTTCTTTTTATCAAACACAAAACGAGATACTTGTACTATTGAAAAACTCAACCATCTCTTCAAAAACTTTTATCAAACCAAACCTAAGCGTAGGGGTGACAATATATACCAACCCTCACTACAAGAAATTTACCCATTTGGCCACACTATCTGTGAGTATCCAATCCGTTCTGCAGTGAGTAGGGTTTGGTGCGGAGCGGGTTGACTTACAGGTCGAATATGGTGCGGGTTGAGACTCTACCGTATCGGACCAACCCGCACTATATGTATATATAATGAGGACACAACCAAGCTTAATTGCATACAAGGATTGAGTGGTCCTATCACTAGAGCAAGAACAAAAAAGGTTAAAGAGACTCTACAACAAATAGTTGCAATAATACTTGAAGAAAGTCCAAACCAAGAGGAATCGAAGTCCAATATAGTCATGTGCATCATGGCTTGTGAAGATGCATGAGTTCAAGAGGTTTCCAAAAGTTCAAGAAGTTATTTTAGTTTTATGTTATGTTTTAATTGTAATAAATTAGTGGTGATCATATTTATACCCAAGACGTTTTAGTTTCTTTTATTTTATTTTATGTGTGCTAAAAATATCAAGAGTTAGGTTGATGACTCTTGGTATAGTAAAACTCATAGTAGTGGTCTTTTAAGAGAATTTTTATGACACCCCACCATTTACTATTAGTAATATGTCATAAAAGAATTATCATGACCTCTCATGAGACAATGCACTATATATGTAAGAACCAAATTCAGAAATAAGATAACTTGGATTAAACATACTTTTGGAGAGTGATTCTCTTTTGTTCTTCTTAGAACATTTAGACTTATCAAAGGCAATTCATCTTTCTTTATGGCGACTTAGGCTTATCTCTTTCAGGAGTGGCGCCTACCCTATCTTTACCTATTTTTTCTTTATAAGAAAAATATATTTTCTTTCTTTATTTCCTTCAAATATCCTCCTTCTAGTTTTGTTGTCTATCTCCTGTTTTTGTTCCTTGTTAGTTGTTGATTCCAAACAAGATTATTCAAGGGAAGTAAGGGAAACCTTATCAATATAGGTTATATGGAAAACTATTAGGAGCCAGTATTAGGGAACCAATTAAGAAGCCAATTAGTAAGGGGAAACATGGCTTTGTTTCATTTTTGGGCTGGATTTCAACTTTTATGGGTTTGTTGGCTCCCTATGAATTGCGTAGTGTGGGCTCCGTAGCATAGTTCATATTATATTACATAAAAATATGTTAGAAGTGAATATCGAAACAATAATTTTGTAATGATATAACAAATTTTCAACTACTGAGTCAATATATTAAATTAGAAACTTAACAAATTTATTTAAACAAAAATCAATTTTTTTAGCAATTTATAAATATTATATGTTTTAAAACCCGCAAGTAGGGTTGAACACCCGCGGATTGAATGCGGGTAGGGTTAGAGTTAGCATATTTTAAACCCGTGGGTAGGATAGTGTTGAAATTTAGTGAAAAATCAACCGCGAATAGCATTAGAGTTAAGTCTAAACCCTACCCTACCCTAGCTTACTCATTGCCACCCCTACCTAAAGGTAATGTTACATCTATGATTCATATTTATGATAAGGTTAAATTACTATATTGATCCCTATAGTTTCTCCAAATTTTCAATTAGGTTTCTATATTGTTTTTCTTTCAGTTAGATCCTTAGATGATATCCAATTTTTTAATTATCGCTATTGTGACAAAAAATCTAAATTTAAGGAAATATTCTACTACACAAAAGAATACTTTTATCTTTTGAGGGCTTGTGTAATAATATATTTTTTCTGTGTAGCAAAATATTCTGTTAAATTTATTTTTTTTTTTGTCATAGTAGGTATTCATACCAAGGCCCAAATATCCAGAAGCCCAAACCACACCGCAATCCATAGCCTCCCAAAATAGAAGTATAGAAGGTTCCAACCGCGACCCACTCACAACCCGACCCAAGGCACTCTGACCCGACTTGTGCTCCACTCAACCGAAATAGGAATGTGAGAACGTTCCTCATATTCCGAAGCATTAGCTCCCACTACCTAACTTTTACCTTTGTAACTGCTTCTTGTACCCTCTATATAAAGGATGACCAATGTATTTTGAAACAAACATTAAATACATAACTAGCCACAGACCCCGCATACGCGCAGGTAGTCCGTTCTATGCAATAAGCATTGATAAACCCATATTTGATGCTAGATTATATGCTATAAATGAGGGGTTTATCGACCAAAATCACATAAATGCTTGTGAATAACCATAATTTCAAACCTATAAATACATGCTAACTTAGCCTTAAAAGTGATAGAAATTTATGAAATCTCATTCCACTTGGTGCATTGATGTGTTTGCTAGTGTATTTTAGACCTTAAGGGATTGGGAAAGGCATAGGAAAGGCTAAGGAGAGCATTGAAAGCAAAGGATTCACAAAGAGGAAGCCAAGAAGTGAGAAACAAGGCACCGTGCGGTCGCACAGTCCCCTCGTGCGACCGCGCGGGTACAAAGTCAAAGCTGCATATTTTGTTGACCATGCAACCGCATGGTACCGTCTGGCAGAATCAAAATTAAGGCTAAAAATGGAATTTCAAGTTTCTGGGTCAGGGCCAAGCCCCTTGGAAGGCCCAATTCAACCTATATGAAGGAGGAGCAGCTGAAACTCAAGACACCAATTTCCATTAGGATCATTTTAGAATTTAGAATAGTTTTAAGAGGTTTTTGGGAGAGTTTTCCATCTCTCTCATTTTTCTCTCTTCTAGCGCATACTTGTTCTTCAGTTCTCCACTGATTTCCAGCCCTTACTAGCCAAACTCTTAGTTAGTTTCAGTATTAGAATGTTTCTTAATTGACACTCTTGTTTAATTAATGCAATATTTACTTGTTTCTTTCATTTGCTCATCTCTATTTCAATTATATCTCTCTTGTTTTTGTGTTCTTATTTTTATGTTGCTGGAAATTATTGTTTGCTATGATCTATTGTCATTTCCTTGGTTGATGATTGATGTTTGTTAGTCATCTTGTTGATTTATTCCATTAGCTATCTTAGATTGTCATTTTCTTTGCAATTTACCATGTTTGCTTACTATGCATGCCAAGTGTTTGATGTTTTGTTTCTTATAACTATGGAGTATTGTTCTTGAGTGTTGGTCATAGGTTGAAGTGTGGATGATCTTAGCCACTAATCCCTAAGGACAAGAATGGGTTAAGGCCAAGGTTAAAACTGTTCTGTTAACGCTAGGCTTTTGCTAGTGATGATTGAGTCTTTAATGAGGTGAACTTGATGGATTATTCAAGTTCCAAAGACCTAGGACCTTCGCACTAGTGAGTTGCCAATGACCTTCGGAATAGGGTTAATTCCACCCATTCGACCGTTTGACAGAATGGGCTTTGTGCCTTACGTGACAACTATTCATAATTGGGATTATTAATAATCATAGGGATACATTATACTTCAACTCAAGACCAAGCACCCTTATTACTTGCAATACAAGTCATCTCTTATTTTGCTCTTGTTACCAACTCTCACCATTGCAACCCCAATATTTCCACAACCAAATACGAACACCAATTTTCAATTCCTATTGAGAACGACCCGAGTTTCATACTCTGTATTTTTAACTGGTTGCAAGCTTTATGACACCTTTTCTAAATCTGCACGAAACTATCATTGTTGGTTCGGAACTATCTGCAACAAATTCCTGTTTTGAAAAAATTAAGGGATTCTGAACCAGCCTTGGGAGCCTCGTCAGATTTTTTGGCGCCGTTGCCGGGGAATTGAAAATGTGCGTTCGTTTTTTGTTATTTGTAGATATGTTCATAGTGTAAATATGATAGTTTTCTAGATTTTTAGGATTGTTAGCTTGATAGATTGCTCATCATGTCTATACATGAATTTTTTGGTGAATGCTAAGGTCAAATTTGAATTCCGACTTGCTGGGGTTTTATCCGGAAATTGAAAGGACGCTTAGGCGTGCAAGGCAAGTCAAGCGTCGGATTGAGTTTGAGAACAACTTATGCTCTCAAACTGAAAACCTGGCATCCGAAAACAACTCTGCTTATTCATTTGATTCTGATTTTGATTTTGAAATACCTTCTTCTGATACAGGTACTAACATCATGGGTGACCTTCCTAAATGGGCAGAGCAAGTATGGCTCTGGAAAACCAGCCGGTTAGATACCCGGAGCTAAATGAAAATTTTGAACTGAAATCCGAATTAATCAACCTACTTCCGCGATTTCATGGAATGCTGGACGAGGACCCGATTAAGAATCTGAAAGACTTTGATATTATCTACGCTACTACCCGAAGGACTGGGGGTGATGAGGACACAGTTAAAGCCTTCGCTTTTCCCTTTTCTTTGGAGGGCAAAGCCAAGGACTGGTATCATTCTCTTCCCGGTTAAGTAACTGCGAGTTGGACAGCTTTTAAAAGGAGGTTCCTTGAAAAATATTTTCCACCATCAAGAACCAATGCTATCAGAAAAGAGATTTCAGGGATTACTCAATTGCATGGGAAAACGTTGTTTGAGTACTATGAGCGTTTTCAAAAATTGTTAACTTCATGTCCCCACCATTCAATCTCGGATCTGCTTTTGATAAACTACTTCTTTGAGGGATTGACTCCAACTGACAAGGCAACGATTGATGCATCTGCTGGGGGTGCTCTGATGAACAAAATTTCCAAAAAAGCTTGGGAGTTAATAGAATCACTGGCCGACAACAATCAGCACTTCAAAATAAGAGCCACATCTGCTGCAAAAGGAGTTTTTGAAGTTACACCATCTGAATCAACTGTTCTTGCAAAATCTCTGGCCGACATAGCAAGCATGGTAAAAGAGATAAAAGAGGGACATCAAGCAACCCCTAAAACTTTGACACAGCAGCCCAATCCCTCTCAGCAAGTGCCAGTAAGACATTGCGGCATATGCGCATGTAACTTCCATTACACCGATGAATGCCAGCAACTTCAAGAAGACAATCTTGTCGCATCTTCCCACAATTTCTATGAAGGACAAGCAATGTCACCATCAAACAAACAGTATCATACACAACCTCAAGGATGGCAGGATAACCAACAAAACCGGTGGAACACAAACCAACAACAGCAACCATTCCAATACCGTCAACCTTACACCGTCAGTCAGCCTCAGAACTCGCAAAACCAGCGATACCAACCTCCACACACTCGGCAATCTTATCCTATAAACTTCCCGGTTAACACTTTCCCAGCCACTTATGAGAAAGCCCTCCAAACATTCCAACAAGAAAACAAGGAAATGAAGGAAGCTCAGAAAAGAACTGAAACCCAACTGACCAACCTCACCGAATTGCTCACTAAGTTCACTAACCAAGTAACAGTCAATCCTCCAACTTCATCACAGCCGTCTAGCTCAAGTCAACTACCGTCAACCTCTTCCAAATCTCAAGGGGGGGATTAATATGGTCCGAAAAGAGAAGGATGAAGAAGACAAAGAGGGAACAGACGATATGGGCTATTAGAATTGATATCTGAATTGGCTAAGCTGGATGAATCAGATGAGGAGGAAGAAGATGAGGAAGAAAATGAGGAAGAGGAAGATATGGAAAAAGGAGAAATGGAGGAAGAAGATGAAAAGGAAACATTCTTCATAGCTACGGTGTTTGGGGGAAACAAGACAGTCAAAAATGAGATTCCAACTAAGTGCGCAGATCCAGGGCCATATTTGGTGACCTGCAAGATCCGAGGGATAGAGATTCGAGAGTGCATGTGTGACCCCGGCGCCTGCGGGAGCGTCATGCCATATGAGTTATATGAACTTTTGGATCTCAAACCGCTAAAGAAATCTAATGAGGTATTCACAATGGTAGATACAAGCATAGTGGTTGTAGCTGGCATAGCGGAAAATGTCTTAGTAAAGATAGGGAAGTTGACAATTCCAATAGATTTTCATGTTATAAGAGCAACAAAAGGAGATAAAGGTGGCAAGCCTCAAGTATTTCTCAAAAGAACTTTTCTGAAGACAGCATGTTTTCGGCTCGATTCTATTGATGATACATTCACATTCAAAGTGGGGAACGTCACTGAGATTTTCCATCCGGTTTGTCCAACCGCATCGTGGAAGAAAACTACCTAGCAAATGCCAATGTGCAATGACGAGGTCCGGGGAAACAATACTCTGATACAAGCCGAAGATAAGAAGAGTGAAAATCCGAAGGACAAGATTGAAGAAGAAAAGGGGTTGAGGAATACTCCCCCTCAAGTTAAGAAGAAAAAGAAGAAGGAACCAGTGAAGTCTATTAAAAAGAAAAGGAAGCATGAAGAAGGTGGTTCAAAGAAGAAGTTTGAAGAGAACAAAGCAAGAAAGAAAATTGAACTCAAATGTGCTAGTGTAGATGACTTGATAAGTAAGTTATAGGCTTTCAAGGGAGCTCTCCACAACAACAAGAATTTGAATGCCCACTTGTTGCAAGACCATTCTAAGTGAAAGTAATGAGGCCACCAATCATCAATGTCCAACTTAAGGACTATAAACAAAAGTGTTAGGTGGGAGACACCCCACCATGGTATAATCCTCCCAGCTCAACTCTCTTTGTGAATACTGTATATAATTGTTAGTTTGAATCTTGGAATTTGTTTGTGTAATTCATTTTTTCTGTATGCTTGATTTGTATCAAATCCTGCTAAAAAAAATCTTATCCAAAAGAATTTGTCTCATGTTGAGTCAAAGTGGCATAATTCGACAGAATATCACTGCATATACATCCACAAAATACACACCTATTCAATCATATGGTGCAGTTGATTTCATATTCAATCATAAAAGGTAAGATCTAGGATCGCATAGTAAGCCATCAATTTTGCAATGATGCTCTTGTTGAGACGAAGACCTTACTTGATAATATTAGAGGAATAGCAAATAATGTTAGAAAAGTTTAAGATCAAGTACATATAGTTGTGAGTAAAAGACATTCTCAACTTATAATGTGATTAGGACAATTACCTTTTATGGTTTCTTCAGGTCTACAGATTTCTGAAGACCTCATGGAGTCATGGTATACAACATTCTATGTAGTAGTTGTGTTATCACAAGACTCATCATGATCTATAACAATCTTCAAACTCCGCTTGTGTGTAACTCTAGAAACAGCAACATAGAGCTGTCCATGTGTGAACACCGGCTGTTTAAGAAGTAATCCAACCTTCTCGAATGACTGTCATTGACTTTTGTTGATAGTCATTGCATATGATAGCATCAACGGAAACTGCAATTTGAAAGGAAGTTTCTTGTCTGAGGGAGTTAATGTCTTCCGTGGGATGAAAACTCTTTCTCCAGTGTTGCTTCCAGTTAAGACAGTTGCTTCAATTACTTTTCTCCAAGCAAAGACGGACCTACATACTAGGATGAAGGGCACTTGCCCCCACTCAATTTTAAAATGTTTTAAGAAAAATTTAAATAATATATATATGTCCCCACTTGAAATAATTAGTTGCCCCCACTTATTTTATTCGTATCCTCTATTGCTTTTTTGTAATTCAATTTTTCATATTTCTTGTTAATTGTTATTACAAAAATCAATCTCCAATAAATATTAAAATTTTAAATCTCTTATTTATTAATCATACTTCTATATTTTTATTGATCAATAGATGATACTTAATAATTTTCTTCTCTTAATACTTTAATAAAGTTCAACTAATTTAATCAAGTACAATTGTGAAAAACCTCTTCAATTTTACACTCCAATCTTTTTATTTTTTGACTCTTCACATCCTCCATAGTCTTTAGTTCTATATTTCCTTTGTTTTTTTTAGTTTTCAATTACAAATTTCAATTAAGTATTTAATAACTCAAATATTAATCTATTTTTTTATTCTCTTCGTAACTTCATGTATTTTTCATGGTAAGTATTCATATATTAATCTATTCTTTTATTTTTTATGATAAGTATTCAAATCGCTGCGAAACCAATATATATTGGCAGTACCATGTTGAACCGTTGCATTGACCGCCGTGATATGTCATTTAGCGGCGATTGAAAAAAAACGTTACTAAGTGCCATTTTTATTATAGTGATATATTACTTTTGCCCCCATAATATAAACTTTCTGGGTCCGTCACTATCTCCAAGCTTTGTTAACAATTAGTTTAGTTCAATTGCAAAGTCCTGCAGAATGATCTATATTCCTTGTCAACATAACGGGACAACCTTCCTTAAAGCAAAGCTCATGATTAGGCAGACTATTGGACTTAATTGTAGCAAAAAATTCAGGTGTGTGTGTATGTCAGCAAACATGCTATTTGAACCTTCCTGAAAGCAAGGTGAATTTGAGCTTAATTATTTTTTCACATCTTTCTTATTCAAAGATAACATATGAGCATTAACTACTTCTACAATGCTAATAGTTGGCGCCAAGATAGCTTGTAGATAGAAAAAATAAAGCATTTGGAAATAATAATTAGTATTCTGAAATATATATATATATATATATATATATATATATATATAT
>JASCZI010121483.1:6400-23604 GCA_036250425.1 Stylosanthes scabra | reverse complement strand
TATATATATATATATATATATATATATATATATATATATATATATATATATATATATATATCATGTATTCACAATTTATTTTATCAGAAATTCTATATGACCAGAAATTCTATATGACCAGCAAGTTTAATTCAATATAGCCAGCAAATATAACCAGCAATTTATTTATATATAATAAACCTAGAAATATGAGTGCAAAATGTATATAATATGGGTGCAATATTTATAAATTATGAGTGCAAAATATAATAAGTATAGGTGCAACATGTGATAAATAAAAGTGTAATTACTTAATTTATGAGTACAAAATATTCGATGATTCCATGCTGGTGAAAAGTAATAAATTAGCCTTTTTCAAAATCTTCTTACCATCTTTTTTAATTAGGGTGATGGAGGGGGTCAAAGACCACGAGCAAAAAGAAAAGAAACAAAAATCATGACTTCCTCATTCTAAACAGACTAGAGGAATCACTAATTATCAATTGCCTAACATCAGCAGGGGGAATATCGAAAAGATGCAGTCCGATTGGAAGACTCTGCCCTTTCTTGACTAGAAAATCAGCAACATGGTTACCTTCATGCAGGGTATGAGATCAGGAGACCGAATTAAGGCGGCGAACCAGAATCTTAATGTCCTCTATCAAGGAATAACAGGGGTGAGAAGTGTGGCAGCCTTCTTGAATAAACTTAATAGCTGTCCAGGAATCATTAGATTCAACTATCACATGTTGTATATCATTATCAATGGCCATATTAAGACCTTTGATAATTCCCCATAGCTCTGTGTTATGGAGCAGTTACCTATGTTGCAAGAGAAAGACTTGATAGGTCTACCCAAGTGGTTTTTTTTATTATACCTCCACAAGCAGAATTGTTGTTATGGCTATGAAAGGAACCATCCACATTTAGCTTGGCATGATGTTCCGGAGGTGGATTCCAGCGAACTAAACGTTCAGTTTCAGTATGGGAGTGGTTAGAGAGGACTTTTAGTCTTAGGGAGTTGAGGATGTCTCTGTATCGTGCTCTAATCATATTAGCTGCAACATGGGGGGTTTGTAAGCTTATTCTCGAAGATGAACAAGTTGCGGAAGTACCACAAGGACGAGGTGGCTACTCCAAAAAGGCATGACCACCCATCCTTGGAAGCAAGATTCTTAAGAACACAGTCCTTCAGCTGTAAGGAGTAGAAATCATCTTTAACATGCTGATTATCAATGAGGGACCAAACATCCTTAACAAAGGCACAATCTCTGAGAATGTGAAGAGTGATTCTTGACTATTGTTGCAGCGAAGACAAGTGTCATTATCAGTTAGGTGTCTTCTTTTTCTTTCAGCATTGGTTAGGATAGCTTCTTGAGATGCCAGCCACATGAAAGATCTAATGCACTATGGCCTTTCCAATGCCAAATTAGCTTGAAAACTTGATCATGGGTTTCATAATCTTGCACTAGGAAGTTATATGCTGTCTTCAGGCTAAAGGAACCATCATGTGATTTATTCCAAGCAATGGTGTCATCATCCTTCCCGGGAGAGGGTGGTGCCATAACGATGATCTTCCTGACAATATCATCCGAGAAAATATTCTGAAGTCTCCTCTCGTCCCAGGATCCTGAAACAGATAAGAAATCTGTAAGGAAAACATTCAATTCAACATTGGGAATTACCTGGTTTGTTCATTGTATGAGCTTTCCCAAGCTAGGAACCCAATTATCTTCCCATAAGTTGATTTTGGAGCCATTTCCCACACGCCAGATAACATTAGCCTCGACATCTTTCCGAGTAGAAGTCACTCTTTTCCATAAATTGGAGGAATTAGTTCTACGATGAATCTTCGGCAGAGTATCCTGTCCACATTTGTATTTTCCTCGCAAGACTTTGGCCCAAAGGGAGTTTCTCTTTTCAATGAGTCCCCAACCTATTTTCATCATGAAAGCGTGATTCACATCCTTTGCATGACGGATTCCCAAACCACCAGACGTTTTAGATTTGCTAACTTTATTCCAACTCAGAAGGTGAATTTTTTTATTTTGTTCCGTATCACCTCAAAGAAAATTACTGCATTTACGATCAATCTTATTACAAGTAGAAACGGGTAAAAAGGCCGTTTGCATAATATAATTAAGAAGAGAAGATAGAACAAACTTCACCATGTTATTTCAAATGAACAATACTTATTAAAATATAGAGTTAAGCAAATAGTAATAATACTAATAATGTTTTTTTTTAAAAAAAAATTTCAGCGTTAATACGTGCCCCTGCTAAAAAAAAACCGTTAATACATGCCTAATTACAAATTTATATATAGAGTAGAAATGCAATTACAAATACTGCTATCTTCAAAGGGTATCTCTTTAAAACTTTGATTTTAACTTGATTTCTTAAACCTGATTATGTTACTTTGATTTTTGCGTTTAAAGAAAAATAAAATATTTAACATGGTAAGTAGAACTTGAAATTAGAAAAATGAACGATTAATGTTAAATGAATTATATTTTTATTTTATTTAACTTTTTATAATTTTAATTATTATTTATTTAAATAAATTATATTTTTATTTTATTTAACTTTTTATAATTTTATAATTTTAAATTATAATTCTTTTTGGTTAACAAATTATAAAATTTAAAATAAATGAGACACACAACAAGAAATAATAGGCCAGAAAAAAGGTCATCAATTTTGTCGCTTGCGGCAGTCATTTGCTCATTTGCCATTAATCACTGGCACCGGTTTGTAAATGTGGAAAGTGTGCAGGGGAAGTTTGGGGAATCATTTTTCTCTTGTACGACACTAATGTTAACCACATGTTGAGGAATATTCGCCCAGTCCATGATGCATCGGGCTCATCATAGACAAATCCTTAAATTAAAGTTGTTTGTTTTGAACTGGTCAATTGCTTTTAATCAATTACAATTTTTGTTGTAGAACGTGTAAATATTTATTTGTTTACGAATAAATGATTTGATTAGTGTTGTGCCTTGCTAGGATTTTGTGCGTGTAAACGTCCATTACCTATTCGTAGTATTTTTTCAACACAAATCTATCACTAGGATTAGTGTACTCATGTGCAGAGTGAGTATTTCTTTGTGTGATTAAGAGAACACCTACTCCTAATTGACTAATGGTATTATGTTATTAGGATTGGCGTTGTGAGGGGGAAACACTTTTGATTGAGAGTGAGTAGAGCAAATTCTAATTAGAAAACATTACACCTGAATTAGGATTTTGATCACGGGGAAGGGAAACACGAGTGTGAGAGGCAAATTGACACAAATTCCACCATGTCTTTGACCATTGGTCAAAGAGATGGAACTACATATCATCAATCTGCTGTAGAGGAGGAAGTGGTGGTTTTGGATGCTACGGATGTCAAAGAAGGATTAACAGATTATTCCAAGAGTCTAGTGGGACGGATTATGGCGGATCAGAGTTTTAACTTTGGAACAATTGAGGCTGCTTTTACTTCTATTTGGAATTATCCTGAGGGGTTGAGCATTAAAAGTGATGGAGATAACATATATCAATTTTTCTTTGTCAAGGAAACTGATTTAATTTGCATAGAGAGAGGATCACCATGGCTTTATAAACAATTTGTCATTCATATCCATAAATGGAGGGGGGAGGTGGCTGTAGAAAAGGTGGATTTTTCTGTGATCCCGATGGGGATCCAAATGTGGGACATGCCAAACTTTTGTAAGACTAAGGAGGCAACCAAGAAAATTGGTTCAAAATTGGAAACGGTTCTGGATGCTGATTTATTTGTGATGAGAACTAGAGATGTTCGTATCATGAAAGTAAGGGTAGATGTTGATGTTACCGCCACTCTTAGAAAATCTATACGAATTGCAAGTCCAAAAAAGAATTGCTATGATATAAGGCTGAGATATGAGAAGTTAGGGGTGTATTGCAGATGTTGTGGTTATTTAGGGCTTGAGTTTCGAATCTGTGATAAATTCCTTGAACAATCAGCCTCTGATGAGGATGTTGGATTAAATTGGAGATCTGATATGAAGGATGATTTTGTTGGATAGAGAATGGAGGAAGTGAAAGAAAATCTCAAACCAAGTTGGTGTGATAGAAGGTCTACCTTTAGGCAAGTTGACAAAAAGCCTACTCCCGTTAGCTTGCTTAAAAGCTTTGCTAACCTATCATGCAATGAAGGGAGGCCAAAGCAGTTAGTGTGGAGGAAGAGAGTAGCTCTTCGGACCCTGCGTTGATAAGTTCCACTAATGTACTGCAAGGAGCTTCAACAAATTTTCACATTGGAACGAATCATGTTTCTCATCCTACTAGGAGCAAAAGGCAGAAATTAAAGCACCTTGCACGAAAAAGAGGTTTGGGTGAAGGGTATTGCAGTATTACCGGTGTAAAAAGGAGGAATGAGGAGGTAGAAATTGAAGTAGATAGGAGGTTGAAGTTTGGAGGAAAGTGGAGCTGTGAGGGGGGAGGGTGCCAACCCTACAATGGCACCCAATGACCCATGAAGATGATGATGTACTGCCGGGGTTTTGGGAAACCCTTGGTAGTTCACAACATTAAAGGGATTTTACAATCCCATTCCCCCGAGATGATATTCTTGAGTGAAACAAAACATCAATCCTTGTTTGTGGAAGATCAGCTACGGAAATGTGGATTTGAAGAGTTTTTTGTGTTGATTCAAAGGGTACAACGGGAGGCTTAGTTATGGCTTGGCGAAATGAAATCAAGGTGGAAGTTAAAGCGAAGTACTGATTTCTCTATTTGGTTCTCAGTGGATGACCCTGAGAAGTTGATTCAATGGGAAGTTGTAGCTGTTCACCTTCACAGCGTTGATGCCATAAGGGACAATCAATATGAAGAGCTCCTTTCTATAGCTCAAGAGGCAGGGGACTGATTTGTGATAGGATAAGATTTAATGCTATAACAGCCCAACATGAAAAATGAGGTGGTAGAGAAAAAATTCCTCAAGCTGTTTAGAATTTTCTTAACTTTATTAATGAAGGAGGGATGATTGATATGGGTTTTATTGGGCATAAATTTACTTGGTGGAACTGGAGTTGCCAAGATCGAGCTATTAAAGAAAGATTGGATCGTGTGTTGATGTCTATAAACTTAAGGGATGATTATCCCATGGTCTCAGTCCTACATTTAGAAGATATTGGCTCAGATCACATGCCTCTTTTGCTTAATTCGAATTCTAATTTACCAAAGAGCAAAATGAGGTTTAGATTTCAAGAGAGATGGTGTGGGCTTGCTGATGTTGATAGGTTAGTGGAGGTGACTTGGCGGCAGAATTTTGTTGGCTCAAGCATGTTTCAACTTTTTCAAAAGTTAAAAAGTTGTAGACATGAGCTAGTGAAATGACAATCCTCGGATGCTGGTAATAGTAGACGGAATATGGAAACTTTGGAAGACAAGCTTTCATTGATGAAAGAGAATTCTGCTACAGTAGAAAAGGTTGAGATACTTCAAATTGAGGAGGCTCTAACAGAGGCACATACTGTGGATGAGCTTTTTTGGTGAGAAAAGTCCAGATCTAATTGATTGCAGTGGGGTGATTAAAACACTAGATTTTTTCATTCCAAGCATTAGGCTCGAAATAGAAGAAACAAACTTTGGCATCTAGAAAATGAAGATGGCTCTTTATGCTCGACTCCTGAAGCTATTGGGGCTAGAGCTCAAAGATTTTTTGAAGACCTTTTCACTACAAGCTCTCCACAAGACCTGTCTATAGAGCTTGATGACATACGTAAATAGATTTCTTCAGCTACAAATAGTAACCTCACTAAACTGGTTGGAGAGGAGGAAATAAGGCGGGTTATTTTTTCGATTAATGCGGAGGTTTCCCTTGGTGATGATGGCTTTAAGCTAAGTTTTATCAGTATTATTGGCGCATTATTAAACATGATGTCTGCAGAGCAATGAAGAGCTTTTTTGGAGGCAACATAATTCTCAAGGGATTTAATCATACTCAAATTTGTTTAATTCCTAAAGTTTCTAATGCTATCTATGTCCATAAACCAGATTAGGCCTATTAGTCTCTGCACAATTTTTTATAAGATTATCTCTAAAATTCTTGTCCATAGATTGCAACCTATTATGGGTAGAATTATTAGTGATAATCAGAGTGCTTTTATTCGTGAGAGATTGATTAGTGACAATATTCTAGTGGCTCATGAATGTATTCATTTTATGAAGACTAAATCTTATGGTGATCATGATTTGACTTTCAAATTAGATATGAGTAAAGCTTATGACAGGGTTGAGTGGAGCTTTGTATGGTTTATGATGAGGATACTTGAATTTTGTGATCGATAGATAGGATGGATGAAGGAGTGTGTATATACTATTTCTTATTATGTTATTGTGGATGGTACTCCCTTTGGTTTTTTTAAACCAACAAAGGGACTCTGCCAAGGGGATCCCCACTCTCCATATCTTTTTTTACTATGTGCAGAAGGTCTTTCTTTTCTGCTCCACAAAGGAGAATATAATAACCTCTTTTAGGGGCTTCATTTGAACAGTAGATGTCCTACTATCAACCATCTTTTATTTGCAGATGATTCCATTCTTTTCTGTAAGGCAAATCAGATAAGCTGCAATAATCTACTACAAATCATAGACACCTACGACAATTTTAGTGGACAAGTTGTTAATTTGAATAAATTTGCAATATTTTTTAGCAACACCACTCCCCAAGCTTTGAGAACTAAATTAGCAGCTGTATTACAAGTCCCTAATGTCGGTACTCAAGATAAATACCAGGGCATCCCCTCCATGGTTAATAGAAAAAAATGGAAACTTTTTCCTATGTGAAAGATAAGGGTGCCAAAAAACTTTCTCATTGGAAGCGTTCCTTAATGTCTGTTAGTGGACGAGAAATTCTAACCAAGGATATCGACACGGCTATCCATATTTATACTCTTGGCTGCTTTAAGCTACCTGAGACTCTACTTGATGATTTGCACAAGATGATGATTAATTTTTGGTGGGGTCAAAAGCAGCAGGAACGTCAGATGCATTGGGTCAGTTGGGATACTTTTAGCAGACCTAAGACTACTGGTGGTTTGGGATTTAAAGATCTTAAAGCTTTTAATCTTGCTATGCTTGCTAAACAGGGATGACGATTGTAACTAAATGGCATTCATTATTCTACAAGATCTTTACAGGTAAATACTTTCACCTTACCTCTTTTTTGGACCTTCTTGGGGCTGGCAGTCTCTCCTTGAGAGAAGAAAAGTGTTGGAAAAAGGTGTGAAGTGGAAAGTTGCTAAGCACAACTTTGTCAAAATTCTAGATGCTCCTTGGTTCGGTGATGCAGCTCATTCAGAATCCCCTCCTCAGATTATCTGAATTTGACATTTCTTTACTTGCGCCAGTTGATGCTTTAGGATAGTACCTGGAATACACAATTGGTTAGTTCTATTTTTAACTCAGAAATCAATTCATTGATTTGCCAAACACCAATTGAAGGAAACGCAGATCATCTTGTATGGATTCATAATAAAGCACAACAATACTCAGATCGGTCTGGATATGAAACTGCCTACCTCTTTTTTCACCCTCCCGGTGAGCTTCTCCACGAACGGTACAAAGAAAAGAGGCTGTGGAAATCTATTTGGAACTTATGTTGTGCTCAAAAGTTGAAGATTTTTGTGTGGGAACTGGTTCATAATGCACTGGCTATCAAAGAATGCCTTCACCACTGTTTTCCTTAAGCGGATGCAACTTGTCCTCATTGTCTAGTTGACTCTGAAACTGTGCTTCATGCTCTAGTTTTTTGCCCTGAATCAATTCAAATATGGAACACCTCTTGCTTTGTGAACTGCATTCCTATGAACAGAGATATGCAACCATGGCAATGGTGGATTGAATTAATTTCAACCATGATAAGAAGATGTGATTACAAGACTAGCATGACAGAAATTACTTACTTACTTTGGGGAATTTGGCTCTCTCGGAACTTTGTTGTGTTTGACGGTGAAAGGAGGGGACCTGGGGAAATTTTATCCCAAGCTAAAGAGGTAGCTGCTGAGTTCACTCGGTCAAGATTGCAAAGGCAGTGACCATCTTCTTCCTTAGAATGACGCTGAATCTTTTTCTTCTTTTTTGAGCATCTCTTTCTTCTTCTTTTAGATATATTATCATTTCTTTTTGGAAAATCTCCTATCTGCCCTTATGCTTTGGTATCATTTACTACGTAAGACACTGTCACAGTATAATTCCTTTCATTAATGCAATTTTATTGCCTTTAAAAAGAAAAACTCAATGATTTAATTTGACATTAGGTATATATATTTTCGGAGCATAAAGAAATATTTTAATAACTCTATTAAGTATTAGCACGCAAATCATCTAAATAAGTATAATTTTTTTATGAAATTTATATTATTAGTATTAATATTAATTTTAATTAAACTAAATAAAATTATAGTTTTGAGGTTATTCTGTGCATGACACAAGTTAAAACTTGTAATTACGTAAAAAATAATCTATAATTCTATCGGAATAAGTGGTTTTGGTCAGCCAAGTGCAACCAAGTGATTTATTTCTATGCTAAATAGAAGACTATTTCGGTGTCAAATAGAGTTTTATTTAGATGCACTTTTTTATACTATTTAACACGGAAATAATATTCTATTTAGCATAGAAATAAATCACTTGGTTGCACTTGGTTAGCCAACTTGTTCAAATAGCATTACCCAAAAATAATATATCTTATATTTGAAATTTAAAATTTTACATACAAATTAATTATGATAACTAAAAAAAGGTGCTTGCTCCGATACGATGTTTAATTAAAGCATACCGGTATGTTAATTTAAATTAGCCAATAATAATTCGCGCGTAGAATTTATTTATCCACGTCAATATTATCTTTTTTAATTTTTTTTATAAAATTATTATATCAAGATGTATACTAAAATGTCTTTATATACTAAAATTAAAAGTCAAATTTATCCCTTTAAATTTTTTTTCTTCAAAAGACCAAACATTCCTTATTACAAAAGATTCATTTTATAATAAACTCAAACAATTAAAATAATACATCAATTCAACAAATGCGCAATTAAAATAAGGAATAAATTAAAAAATAAACACTAAAAGAACTAAAACAAAAATTTGAGATTGATGATTAAAAAACCCCCAATAAACTTAGAATACAACCCTAATCCCGCCTGTCGAAAGAACCACCGATGTCGTGCCAATTCCTTCTTCTCCAGCGTCCCTCTCTATCTTTTCTGTGTTTGTTATCTCTCTGAAGGTGCTGCTCGCCCGACGCCGCTTCTGCTCAACGAGAAGCTGTGGCTGCTGGTCGACCTTACACTCGTCCCCGCCACCTATTCCCTCTTGCTGGTTCGTGTTGTTATTTTGCAAGTTATTGATTCTCTTTTTTTCCTCACATTTTAATTCATATATACATGCTTGATCCAGGTGTTTCTACTTTATCCACTTCTTTAATTTGTGTTCAAAATTACTGCTTCTTCTACTTTCTATATCAGCAATAGTATAAAGATGTGTTTGAACTGGTATGCTTTCTTTCTTTCTTTCAAACAATTTCCAATGCATTTTTGTTTGGTTTTTTATGAAAGTCCTTTTAATTCTGTTAGCATAATTATTTGATTTGAGCATATTACAGTTATCTTTTCCCTTAACAGCCAGTCAAAATAAAACATGAAAACACTTTTTGTCAGGTATGTATAAGAAAATCATTGAGGAAAAAAAATCAACATGAAGTAGATTATGTGTGTTATAAAAAGTTCCAAGAAGAAAAGGACAAAAGCAAAATGGTTAACCTTCTTGTGGAAGTTGAGACTTGAGAGGGAGGAAAACTGGGAGAGAACTTTTTCTTTTGGTGAAATGAATGTATCGCTTAAATTGGCTAAAATGCCTTGGTTGATTGTTTTGATTTTGATTGGTCTTTTTAACGTGTTTTTTCATCTTCTGAAACCAATACTTTTGATGTTATTTGGGATTTAATTTTTTACTCATGGTTGTGGCTTCCTCTGTTTTGACCACATCCTTGCTAGCCTCACGCAAAGTGCTATACAAGCTAAGTCAATCATATAAGAAAAAATTATATCTTCTTTTTATATTATTCAAGCAATGTTACTTGGTTAAGGCATATAATTAACATTATTACATTATTATCTGTAAGCCACCATAGATCTTCCTATTACATTATTACAACAAAACATGTTCTTTTTGGTATAAGTAACCACATAAATTATTATTATTTGATTTTTGGTTCTTCTCCAAGCAAAAGTTTTCTGAAAATAATTTCATATAAGTAGTTTTCATGAATGATGAAATGTCCACCATCTGGAACTTCATGGTATCTTATCCAAGATAGCTGCCTTGCAAGGAACCTTTGTAGCTCAAAAGGAACAAGCTTATCTTCATGACCCTGCCATAAGCACACATAACGGCCCTCATTTTGTGGGAAAGGATTTTGATCCCAGTTCCCAAAATGCACCATCATATCTCGATACAGGGATTCATATTCACCTTGCTGCCTCATCTTGTGCTGCAATTCATTCGCATTTATACCCATATTACTAACTTGTATGTAAAATATAACAAATTAAATTTCATGAAAGTAGCTAGCTAGGAATAATGGAAATTGCACCTGATTGGGCATTGGTACTTGTGACATTTGATGTATAGTTTCCATGTCTCGTTTGTTAAGCAGCAAAAGCCCAATTTTATTGCTTTAATTTCCCCTTTATTATTAATAATATATAGTTTGAGGACCCATCTTTTTGTATTCTGAAGGTCATACTCATAATTACATCCATCTATATTGTGTGCTTTTTATAGTGGCATTAAAAGATTTAGCTCTTTTGGAGAACAAGGTGAGTGACAACTCAAATACCAAGATTGTCTTAGAGAAGAAAATCAGTAACACTAGCGCTTGATTTAGATGGTAAGAATTGAACATGTTTGCTGGTGATTGTCAATAGTATTTAGATATTCATTATCTCATTAAATGAGTTCATGAACTTAAAAGTTCCATTTCTGTCAGAGCTCCCATCTACTTTGTCTTACAATTTTATATCAATTATTATGCCAAGTTTTTCAGTGCATATAAAGCTTGCAAAGATTACCAATGTGCTAGCATGATTTTAACTTGAGAAGGGGTAAAAATGCTCAGAGAAATAGTATGTTCAAATTTGATCTCCAGGATTTCTGGCAGTGGTGGGAGGGAAATTCAGAGCTGATTAAAAAGCTTCTACACAAGGAGTAAGTTCAAATTTGATATCCGAGACTACTAGATACTAATGGTACTGCCAATTGCAAGGTTTATCCTGAGAGAAAAAGCAAGAAGAGAAGAGGAACGGTAGTTGATGATGTTGATTGGGAAGACTTGATTATTGAGACCCTTATTATTCAAGGAGTAAAGGAGAAGGAAATTAAGAAGGGCCATTACAATACTTTACTTGATCTTCATGTGTTTAACTTCGGTTCTGTGTCTAAAATGTTCAATTCAAGATGTTTGTGGAATTCATGAACATATATCATTTTCAATCCAATTTTGTAGTATAGATTTAGGGTGTAAAGACATTGTATTCTATTCATTTTATACATTCATGTATGCCTATTCATGTATGCCTATTATTTTGGAGTTGCTTTTAAGATATTGCAATTCAGACTATAGATACATCTTATTTTTCCATTTTAGGTCTACCTTTGATTCTATCTTATATAGAATCAATCTTGTTTATTGTTAGTGCTGATGTGCTATTGATGAGTAGTGTTTTTAGTACGAGATATTGTGACTGAAGTGATGATCATTGTTATGTACTTATATGGGATGCTTAAGCATAAGCACATGGAGTTAACTAATCTAGATTCTAAGCATCGAAGGAAACATTTTCAAAGATTATGGCAACAAAAGTGAAGAGTATGTATTAAAATTTATTTCACGTGAAGAAAATGATATCATTGTTTAAAGAATTCAAATTGCATTACTAGCATGATACCCAAGCTACGCTCGGGATAAAACATGAAAAATTAGTTTAGACGTCTTTCTTGCAGAAAATCTTTCCTTTTCCTTGTATATTATCGAAAAGCTTTGGTTTTTGTTATTCCCTGCTCCAAAATGTCTTTTTTACCGGTTTGAAATTCATGATCACATAATGGAGTTATATCTACAGCTCACTTTCATTCTCCCTGGTGTCGCCAACCACATGGATGTTTGCTATAAGACATTTTATGTAACTCATAAATTGGGGAACCAAATTGAACCCATTGACAGTCTGACACACTAAAATGAACACATTGAAAATATGATAGACTAAAATGAACATAGAGAAATATAGGAACCAAAGACTAATATAAGCCACAATTCTAGAATTGTGATAAATGTTAGTTTAGAGAGATATAACCGAGAATGCATTGGAGAGAATGTTGGTGTTCCATTTATTGCAGAATGATGGTAGAATTAAATTATTAGATTATATGAGAAAATTTTTAAAAGATTTAAGAGGAAGAGTAGTTCAGATGTAGGGCATCCAGACATATAATTGTTGATAAATTAGGAATTATAGATAAAATCATAAAGAAGGTTTAGATTTAAATGGTTATCTTTAGATATTGTTTACATGTAGCTTATCCAATGATCAATTTTTAGCATTAGGTTTTGTTGTTGCTAATTGCTATCGTACATGTAGATTTTGCGCAATGTGAATATTAATGACTAAAGTGAAAAAATTAAATTAGAAAAAAAAGGGCAAAAAACTTATGGAGCTTAAAGTATTTCATTATCTAATAGATGATAGATCTTCTGCGTTTATTTAATATTATTTCACATGGTATGGAGATATGACTATGATGTAGCTGCATATTTATTTACTTTGCATGATTTTGATAAGAAACAATCTAAGGTTGAGTTATATGTATAGATCGTATTGCTTGTAGAAGATGAGTCCCCGCAATACATTTCATCCCATACATAGATGATTTGCCAAAAACAAAAGTTAATTTCTTGGGTGAACTAAAATTAATGCTGGTACAGTGGTATGTGAAAAAAAATGTGTAGCCTGTGTACATAGCTCTTGGGTACATCCCTGCAATATCACACGATTCATTTTATTATCTAAACACTTAATTGATTATGCCAGGAATTGGCACGACATCATTGCCTTGTTAGAGTACCCATGCTAATGCCAATTAAGGAGTAGTGCAATGATGCTTCTTTGGGAGGCTTTCTATTCTCTCATATATCTTCTTGTTCTTCTCTGTGTTCTCTGTTGGAAACCGGGGATGACCGTTCTAAAACGTGAAACAAACAAGCAATTAGACAATCACATAAGAATTCATCATCTTTGCCTATTTTTGTTGTTGCAAAAATCAAGTCTATGATCTTTTTACTCTTGATGGCTAACTTCAAACTAGAAGAAAGAACATTGATGTCGGTTGAATTTAAACTCACAAACTAGTTCAATAACCCTTCCAAGATTAAGAATTAATTTGCCAAATCCCAATAACAAATTTGATGCTATGTAACTAAATAATCAAGCAACTATGATCAGATATGGTACCAAGGAGCTAACAGAAGGCACAATTTCCATAAGCCGACAAAAAAGCCACGACCAAGAGGGTTATAAGGCACAATGCCAACACCAAGTTCCCTGTAGTCACAAAGAGATGTACTTTCAAACAGCTGATATCTTCAAAAGATTGTTCCCTCTTCTCTAGCCCCTTCTCTACCCCTTTTGTTTTTGTCATCTCTTTGACGGTGGCACTGTGCTGCTCGGAGAAGAAGGAAGTGGCGCAACGCCGGTGGTTCTTCCAGATTAGGGTTCTAATCTTATTCAAGGCCGTCGATTTGTGGTGTGATTGTGGTTTTTTAATGATAAATCTCAAAATTTTGTTTTAGTTCTTTTAGTATTTTTTTTTTATAATTTTATTGTTGAATTAATGTAGTCTGATTTTAATTGTTTGAGTTTATTATAAAAGAATAATTTTGTTAACGAGATTAATAAGGATTGTTTGTCTTTTGAAAAAAAAAATTTAAAGAGATAAATTTGACTTTTAATTTGAGTATATAAAGACATTTTAGTATACACATTGATATAATAATTTTATAAAAAAAATTAAAAAAAATAATGTTGAGGTGGATAAATAAATTCTACGTGCTGAATTCTTACTAGTTAATTTAAATTAATGTATCAGTACGCTTTAATTAACCATCGTACCGGAGCAAACACTACTAAAAAATTTTAAAAATTTACGAGATCATATTTAAACATGGTCCCCTAAAATCAATTTCTAACTGTCATGTATGCAAGAAGGCTTCTCAATCGTATAAAAAAGTACCTTCTCTGATATAGGTGCAAGAATTGTATAGATATATAATGATTCAACAGAAATATATATGTTTTATGTTTCCGTTGTCTGGTGGCTCATTGTTGCCTTGGCTTGAGATGATGAAGGAGAAATTTTATTGTGGGAGTTAGGTTTGGAAGTAATCTAATGTGGTGTGGGCTTTTTTTTTTAGAGTTTGGTTTTGGGATTCTTGGGTATGCTAGAGAAAACACTGAGTTGGGCCACATTAAAGTATACTGAATATATGAAAAGAAAAAGTACTAAAAATGGTTAAAAAATCATAATAGTTAATATGAGAAAATACTATGGTTTCTGAGGAGCTATGGCTCAGATAACATTTATCCCTTTTTCTAATAGAAGTTTCGAATTCGAGTCTCTTTTCCAACATATCTTTGATAAAAAAAAAAAAACCACTATGCTTGCACTGCAACATATCATGCAGTTCGCGGCGGTTCCGTATCCCGTTTAGCGACAGCTTTTGATCGCCACAAAACGTTTATCGGCGGTTCACACATCCACCGCTTATGCGTTCGCAGGTAACTGTTTTGCGGCGGTTATTGTTAACCGCCGATATAACCCCCGCCAAATTAGAAATCGTTTAGCGGCGGTTTATAAACCGTAGCTGTTTGAATTATCGTACGGCCACACTTCAGTTAGCGGCGGTTTGATAACCGCAAACCGCCGCGGTATGAGTTTTCAGAATTGATAGTTTTTGTTAGAGGCGGTTCAGAACCGTCGCTAAACCCGCAAATTTTTTTTTTAAAATAGAAAAAACACAAACGTTGCATGTAAATATTAAGAATTGAATCACCTAATATATTTTTGTCTTTTATATTTTAGAATATATATTGAAGCACTTAATAAATTTTTTACCACAAGGTAAGAAATCAATAGTAACAACAATAAGAATGAGAAATATATCCGAAATTAATATAACATAATATATATACCAATATAATATTTTATCCTTAAGTGTCTACAATAAACTAAAAATAACACTCAATCACAAAATGTAAAATAAAATCAAATATGTACTCTGATATTGTAAATTCTAATATGTTAATATGTGTTATTTCAATCTGCCCAATTTCATGAGGGTGACAGAGCATCAGGCTTATCAGAAAAAGGGTTGGTTTGCGAAGCAGTCGGTCCATCACCTAAAGCAGTCACCTCTGAAACAATTTCAGGCGGCAAATCATCTCCTTACCGCTGAATAAGAAATCTCAGAATGTTTTCCATTGCATGTCGCTTCTTCTTCTCCTCTGCTGCCTCTGCCCCTAATTCAACGATCTCCTTTTGGTACTCTTCTATTTGCACCCCATAACCTAAGCACGGTTGTGATGCACTACCAAAGAGTTTTGTTGGACATGGTCCATGACCTATACCATGAACTCGTCTCGGATGTTCCATGTCAAACACCTGTGCAAGTGAATCATTTTGAGAAAGCTCCTTTGTGGATTCATCCCGATTCTCTATGTCATTAATCGCTTCCTATAAATATACAAATGTTTGCATTACGAACAAATCAGACCATAGTCATATAATTATAATAGAGTTTAATTTAATCAATTGACTTGCCAATAGAAAATAAATATATTGTACTCATCTAAGTACACAAAAAAATTAAACTTTTAATGAGAATTCCAATATCTTCTCATTAGGACCCTAAAAAATCAATTTGGTTCAAACATGTATTTCTTCTTTTATCTAAATCATTTTTATCTAGCTGAAGTGTATGTACACACACACATATATATATATATTTTTTAAACATATTCTTTGGTACACCTAATGGAAAAAAACCTAAAGAATAATCATACAAAGATATCTATTAATTATGAACAAGCATGCATGATTAATGGCGTCATTCAATACTTACACCAATTGCTTGTGCATCATCATGTATGTACGATCCATCCTTTATCTTGTGTGTTATAGTCCACATCTCTCCTCTACTGAAGTGCCTCCCGTGCATTATCTCCTATAAGAACATTTAATTTCAAAAAAAATATTTCCTACAAAGAAAATGAGCATGTATCTCAAATCAAAGCACAAATAGTCACTTAGAAACTACAATTCACAAATGTAATTATCACTATCAGTCTCAGACTCATCAACAATACACCAAACAAAATATGAGTGACTGAATTTGTAAATTTTTTAATGCACATATTGACACAGTATTTATTACATCTTCTCTTCGCCTAGCCAATGATTTCGAATCCCCAACGTGAGTGTAGTTCTATTTTGCACGGTTGGCGGTATTCTTTCTGCATTTCTCCTATATTTCAACCATATATAAACCAGGGAAGTAAATTAATTAGGATTCGTTAACAACATATTAAGTTAAAAAAACATGGCTTCACAAATTCCACTTAATAATTTTTACAAGAAAACTTAAATAATCCTAATATCAGTCATAGATATTATCAGTGTGTCTTCTTCCAAACGATACTCAAGAAAAGCTCTCCAGTCATCTTGGTCAATTCCTTCAGGGCAGCGATGCTTAACATTTTCATCTAAACTCTTTGAATCATCATAAAACTTGTTAAATAATTTCCCCCTGTATCCTTCCAAATTTTACCAAGCATAGATAAGATAACCTTCTTTTTGGATCCTTTTGAATCATCCTGAAAGTAAAAGAAATGCTGCAACAAGGGATAAAAGATCATGAGTAACAAGTAACAACACCTTAAACTTACACAACTAGATAAAAATACCTTGATCTGATGATTGAATTCGTGTTCCTTGTATGTGGTCATTTGTTTCCAGCTCCTCACAGAAATAGGAAAAAAAGTAAAGTCACAAGCCATGCTTCCCAGAACCGAACTTAGTAAACCACCCGTCTGACCAATTGGTCGTAACTCCTTGCTAAATGGGAGCATAACTTGGCG
>JASCZI010121482.1:0-20710 GCA_036250425.1 Stylosanthes scabra | reverse complement strand
GACGTTTGATAGCTCACGTATGACGCCACACGCCACGTATAACGTGTAGTCTCTGCTAATTTTGGCAATTGAAGCTTCCTTTCCCACGTATGACGTGGGTAGCCACATTATACGTGGGCTCTCTGTCTAAAATTAGCAATTGAAGGTTGCAATTCCCACGTATGACGTGGGTGGCTCACGTATAACGTGTAGCCACTGTCCAATTTGATGTTTTGGCTTTTAATCCCCACGTATGACGTGGGACTCCACGTGATACGTGGGCTTTGTAACTTAGCCAAATTCTTCATTTTCTTCTCTGCTTCATTCCCCTCTTCTTCAATTCTCTTTGCATGGTCTTTAATCACCTAAAACTCTTAGTGAATCATCTAAAAACACAAACACAACTCAAAGAACATCAAGTTTGTTTGATTGATCAATAAATGACAATAATTCACCAAGATTATCACAATAATCAAGAGAAATTGAAGCTAAAAACAACCTAAGATGCATACGCATCAGGGGTGCTCCACCGAGGAGAATTGCTGATGGATGTGGAAGCCTTCCAGAAATTCTTTGAATTTCTTATCAGTGAATTGGGTGTCATTGTCATAAGTGATGACTCTTGGCACTCCGAATCTAGTTATTATGCTGTTCCACACAAACTTTCGGCATTGAGCTGCTGTGATTGACGCAAGTGGTTCTGCTTCCACCCACTTGGTGAAGTAGTCAATGGCTACAATTAGGTATTTGACCTGTCCGGGCCCTTTTAGAAAGGGACCAAGAAGGTCTATGCCCCACTTGTCAAACGGCCAAGGGGAGACGATAGCTGACAGCTCAGTGGCCGGCAGCTGCTGCACCCTGGCGTGTTCTTGGACAGTGTTTTTGATTCCTTGATATTGGCCGCAGATTCCTTCATGTACTTCTGCTATGATGGTGGGGGTTCTGTCTTTTTCAACGCATTTGAGCAGGGGCATGGCCGCTGCTCTTCGGTATAACTCTCCGCCCACCATTACATAGTTCACTGCATCCCTTGCTACGACATTCGCCTCTCTTTTTTCTTTCGGAAGGATCCCTTTTTCGAGGAAGTCGATGATGGGTCTTTTCCAGCTGCCTCCGACTGAGATTGCGAACACCATTTGGGGTTTCATCAATGGAGGGCTTTTCTTTGATATCTTGGATCAGAGCGGTTGCTTCCGCCTGGCTTAGTACTCGCCAGTTTTGACAATGTATCCGCTCGGTCATTCTCCTTCCGAGGGATGTGCTTTACTTGCACTTGATTGAAAGAGCTTTGAAGCTCTTGGACCTTCTCCAGGTACTTGGCCATTTGGGGGTCTTTGGCCTGATAGCTTCCGTTCACCTGTGAAGTGACAATCTGAGAGTCGGATCTGACTTCTAGCTCTGAGATTCCGACCTCTTTTGCCAGCTTTAGGCCTGCTATCAGCGCCTCATACTCCGCCTGGTTGTTACTTGCTTGGAACTGGAATTTTAGTGCCATTTCTATGGTGACTCTGTTCTGTCTTTCCAAGAGAATGCCTCCGCCGCTACCTTTGTTGTTCGAGGATCCATCCACGTGGAGGACCCATGACAAAGAGTCGGGGCTTGGGGGGCTTGGCGTGAGTTCTGCAATGAAGTCAGTCATTACTTACCCTTTCACAGCTGTTCTCCCTTCATAACTGATGTGATACTCTGAGAGTTCCACCGACCAGTTTAGCATTCTTCCGGCCAGATCCGGATTTTGTAGTACCTGTCTTAACGGCTGATCCGTTTTGACTATGATTGGCTGCGCTTGGAAGTATTGTCTTAATATTCTGGTGGTGACAATTAGTGCTAATGCTAGCTTCTCCAACCTTTGGTACTTCAGCTCCGCTCCTTGGAGGGTTTTGCTTACGAAGTACACGGGTTGCTGAACTTTATTCTTTTCTTGCACGAGGGCTCCGGCGATTGCTTCCTCAGTCGTGGCTAGGTAGATTATGAGGGGCTTCGCTAGGTCAGGTTTGACTAGGATAGGGGGTGCGGATAAGTACTCTTTGAAGCTCTTAAAAGCTTCTTCGCACTCTTCCGTCCAGTTGAATTTTGTTCCTTTCTTCATTAATTTGAACAGGGGTGCTGCTTTCATGGCTGAGGCTGCTAGGAACCTAGAAAGGGCCGCTAGTCTGCCGGTTAGTATTTGGGCTTCCTTTAAAGACTCCGGTTGCTTCATGGAGATAATGGCTTGGCATTTTTCCGGGTTAGCCTCAATTCCTCTGTTGGTTAACATGAAACAGATGTATTTTCCGGCTTCAACCGCGAAGGTACACTTTGCCGGGTTCAAGCGCATTTGATGCTCTCTTTATTTGCCGAAGACTTTTTTCCAAATTAGGGATCAATTCTTCCTCTGTCTTTGCTTTGACTAGTATGTCATCTACATAGACTTCTAGGATGCCGCCGAGTAATTCTTTAAACACCCTATCCATAAGTCTTTGGTATGTAGATCCGGCATTCTTTAGCCCAAACGGCATTACTTTATAATAGAAGCTGCCGATGGGAGTGATGAACGCTGTCTTTTTAGCGTCTCCGGGGTACATTGGGATCTGATTGTACCCGGAATAAGCATCCATGAATGAGAGAAACTTGTAGCCGGAAGCTTTGTCCACTAGGCCATCAATGCTTGGGAGTGGGTATGGGTCTTTGGGACATGCCTTGTTGAGGCTTGTGTAGTCCACACACATACGCCACTTTCCGTTGCTTTTTGGTACCATGACTACATTGCTGAGCCAGGTGGGGTACTTAATCTCCTGGATGAATTCGGCTTCAAGGAGGCTTTGAACTTGTTTTTTTGTTTCAGCCACCTTTTCCGGGCTCATGCGCCGCAGTTTTTGTGCAACCGGCTTGCTTCCGTGGATTATGGACAGCTTGTGGCTGGAGAAATTGGGATCTATTCCGGGCATATCTGCCGCGGTACACGCGAAGAGGTTGGAGTTCATCTTGAGAAACTGTATTAGCTTATTCTTCAATTCCTCCGGCAAGTTCTTCGCAATCATGGTTATTTGCTCCGAATTCTTTCCAATCTGAATTGGCTGGAGATCGCCTTCCGACTTGGGTTTTTCATGGACCTTCTTAGCTGGTGGTTTGAGGTCTACTAGGAGACATCCGCTCGCTTCTTCCGGCTTCTCTAGCTTCGGAAGTTGTTCTTTTGACATGTGCAAGGTGGCGTTATGACTTTTTTCTGCCTCTTGTTTGTCTCCGCGCAGTATGCCAACCTTTCCTCCGTCTGTTATAAACTTCATGGTCAAGATGGAGGTTGCTATAACTGCCCCTATCCGGTTAAGGGTCGGTCTTCCCATAATCGCATTGTAAGCGGAATTATGGTTGACGACCAGCCACCTTACTTTGGTGCTTCTTCTGTAGGTGGGTCCCCAATGGTGGCCCACAGTGTAACGAAGCCATCCGGGGTCACTCGTTCGCCGGAAAAGCCGATTAACTCGTCGGAGTGACTCTCCAGGTCTTTCTCAGTGAGTCCGAGTGCGTCAAAGCATCGTCGGAACAGGATGTCAGCAGAGCTTCCTTGGTCTATAAAGACTCGTCGGATTGTTGCGTAAATGACATCCATGGAGATCACTAGAGGAGGATTCAGGGTATCAGTTGTTCTTCTGATTTCTTCTGAGGAGAAAGTGATTTCAGGGGGTGGTTTATCATGCAATGTTCTAGGCATGACTTCCACGGCAAGGCACGACTGTTTATTCCTTTTGGCTGCCTTCCGGGATGGGGGGTTACCTTCATCCGGAAGCCCTCCTGAAATCATCTTGATTTCTCTTCTAACCACACCGTCCTTGTGATCATTCCTTCCTTCCGTGGACTTTTCCGAGCTGTCCGCCCTCTACTTCGTCCGTCTATCATCTCTTCGGTCGCCGCTTCTTCCGGTGTATTCACGGAATTTTCTTTCTTCAGCCCTTTTTCGACGAACTCAAGGAGGTCACGGCAATCTTCTGTGTCATGACCATTTTGCTTATGGTACTTGCAATAAGCATTCCGGTCACCTCTGTTATTGTTCTTGATTGCTTATGGGGCTGGTACCTTTTCTACCTGTGACACCTCATGAAGGAAGGTTGTCAGGGAGACATTCAGTGGATTATAGTAGGATATGCCGGATCGCTGCTCCCGCCAACTACGGTCCTCTAGCGACAGATCCTTCCGACTGGTATCTTTCTTTCACGGTCAGTTTTTACTGCCGTTTGCCCTTCCTCCTGCTGCAAGTAATCATGAGATCTTTCTTGGATCTCCTCCATGGTTTTGGGTGGCCTCTTGGTAAGGCTTTTAAGGGACGGGGTGTCCTCTCTAAGGCCTTTGACCAACGCCATAAGGGTCGCTTGACATTCGAGTCCTTCAATCTGAGTGCATTTAGAGTTAAAGCGGTCCAAGTAGTCCCGCAGGAACTCTTCCGGCTTCTGCACGATTGAGTAGAGGTTAGGGCAGGTCTTTGGGAGCCTTTTCCGAGTGGTGAAGTTTTTCAGAAAACCTCCAGATAGGTCGGAGAAGCTCTTGATGCTTTCGGGTGCTAGAGAGTTGAACCATGTCAGCGCGTCCTTTTTTGAAAGTCACGGAAAAGGCTTTGCACTTCGTAGCATCCGAGGCGTTCAGGAGTACCATTCTATTGTCAAAGGCATCTAAGTGATGCTTAGGATCACTGCTTCCATCATATGGCTCCATATCCGTTGGATATTTGAACTTTTAAGGGAATTCTTCCGAGAGGATGGCGAGTGAGAAAGGATGTTTGCTGTTCTCTTTCGCCGGCGGGTTTTCGACCACAAGCGACGGCTTCCACGTACGGGAGCGCGAGTCAGTCACCCCTTCGTCATCATCTGAGTACGCGAGCCTGTTGCGGAGTCTGTCTTTTAACTTGCGGTTGCATTTTTCAGCTTCCTCCAACAGAGCTTGCTGCCTTGCGGCCATGGCTTCCGCCCTTTTCATTGCCTCAGTGGCAATTTCTGCTTCTCGAGTTTGTCTCTCGAGGAGCTCTCTCAGGGCAGTTTCCATCTACTGGATACTCTAGTTATGGGGAGTTATTCCCTTCTCCGGAGTAACTGGGGGATGCTGTCGTCAGCACCCTCGTTGTTGAGTTGAATGTCCACCATCTTCAGCTTGGGAGGTTCGGTTTTCGTCTCTTTATCTCGATTCTAAAGTCTAGTTCCCCACAGACGGCGCCAATGTTAAGTACGAATATACCAACCAATGATCCAATGGATCTAAGTCGTGAGAATGAATAGACAATGAGAATGAGGAAGAGAGAAAGTGTTCCTTCCGAAGGGAAGCGCACCGAAGAGTCCGAGGGCTTGATCCGAAGAAGGCGGTTGATGTGATGAGAAGATAGCACTAGAATCCCCAGAATTAGGATTATGAGTATTTTAGAGCTAATATGGGAGGTTAGGGTTAAGAGAATGCGTACCTTGAGGGGGCATTGCCCCCTGCTTATATAGTAGCGGGTGGTTAAGATTCCGATGGGATCTCTTCATGATCCTATCGAATCTTTCCTCTTTTAATTTGATCTCCAACCTTTTAGCTTGATCCTTAACTTATGGATCAAGTAAGTTGATTATTTGATTTAGTGGATTGGGCCTTATTGGGCCGGTTCATAAAAGTTACCTAGCATAATTATTTTATATATGCTATCTAATTAACATTTAAGTAATCACTCAAAATATCTACGAGTATTCCATAATCAAATCTGTTTTTACATTAAAAAAAAGTCATTGTAATTGGTTTAATTTAAACACAAGAAAAAAATCATAAATATAATTTTATTAAAAAAGAAAATTCATAAAAAAAAAATTAAACTGACACACACAAATTTAAAATAGTAATCCTATTTGAATAAATATTTTTACCAATCAAGTGACTTAATTACTTTTAAATTGCATTTACCTAACATCTCTTTGTCTACTTTTGCCTCTTGCCCTCTTTTTCTACATCGTTTTCTTTTTGTTCTGTTTGTTAGAGTACTCTTTTTTTGTTGACATGGAAACAAAGCAAAAAATCTAGTTAAAACTTAAAAGAGGCTAGATCCTGCTGAAGAAAAACTAAGATGTCATCTGAAGGTATTGTCCATTTCTTATGTGCATGTTGGGTGAAAGAGGCACATCTAGCTAAAAAATCAACTATTGTGTTTGCTAATCGCTCAATAAGAGAGATTTGCACGGACCAATTCCAAAAAGGAATATCATTTATTTTAGAGACTAAATTATTACCTTCAATGGAAGGATTTGAGTCAAAGAAAATTAATTGAAGAACATTAAGACAGTCCATCTAATATAAAACATTCCTGAAACTTGTAATCCAAGCTAGAACAAAATCTTTTCAAATGGAAAAGAGTTCACAACACAAATTAAAAGTAGCCTGAATACCATTCACAAAATTAGCAAGAGACGGAATCCAATCCAATCTTAGAAGAGTTGGCAAAGAGAACTTAGTTGCAGAAAAAAAGGACTTAATTTCACGGAAATTGTCTCTATAATTTTATTAATACTCCAAAAATCATCTGGAGAGAACATGTTAGTATTCTACTCCAATATATAAAATAATAAGAATAATAAGAATAAGTCCAATAATGCTGTCAATTATTGGTGGTATATATATATAAACAATTATTTGTATGAAAATGAAATTAGAAGTTGACAAAACTATTTGATCAAGAATAGTTTTGCAGTAGCAAAGTTAGGTCATTGGATAACCCCCCTTTCTCTTTTGTCGTATTACCGAAGCTTCCCAACCAGCTCCCACTTTCCAGCTAATTTCCTTATTAAACGGTTAAACCTTATTTTAGTCTTTACTCTTTATTAGCTGAAGCAACAAGGCTAATGGTCACATTAGTATGGTTCTTTTGCAAATTGGTTTTTTCTAAACGATTTTATTAATTAAAGTAATTTTAAAAATATTAAAAACGGCGGTATTTTGATTGAATTGTTTGAAAGAAAAAACACATTTTTTATTATTGTAAATGAAAAAGTCGCAAAGTTATACTCGTTAATAATGCAAAAAAGTGTCATTTATGCCCAAAAAATTTTATAATAAAATGATATAATTTTTTTTTTTTGGGTGACTAGATGATATCATGATTAGGACGCTTAGATATAAATTAACATTTCATGTCATCGTTGATTAATCACAAAATAACAAATATGATTAATTTTTAATATTTGCTACAGATTAATTTAATTTATAAAATTTTTAACAAATCTTTAATCAAATGTACCCCTATTTTGGGACTAATTTCAGCCTTAATTCCTTTAAGTAATTAGTTTTTTTTTGGGTGACTTTGAAGTAATTAGTATTAATTAATTAAGAGAAAGTCTTGGGAACCAACGTTACAGAGCCAATATCAATTTTTCTTCTTTTCTCTTTCCTCTTTTACCTCCTATTATTTTCCTAATTATATTTATGGGTTCCCTAGCATTACTCATTAATTAATTAACTAATTGATTTTTTTTGGTGACTTAACTAATTGATTAATGAGAAAGTCTTGAGGGCCAAAGTTAGAGAGCCCATAGAGAGGCAATATCAATTTTTCTTCTTTTCTCTTTTCTCTTTTACCATTCATTATTTCCCTAATTACACTCATGAGCTCTCTATGAGCTTCCTAGCATTACTCTATAATCCCAAATCAAAACTATATATTAATTAGTCTATTTAATAATCCCAAATCAAGACTAGTCACCAAAAAAATCAAGACTAAAATTTTTTATACTTCTGTCAAATCAGAAATCTTTTATGTATGATCTCGTCTATTTAATTAGTCTTAATTAATTATCAGTAATGCTATACATCCAAGCATTTACCTCAACCAAGTACAACCAAGTAATTTTTCCCCATTCTCACCCATTACACGCGCTGCCACTCTCTCCCAAAATTCAAAACGCGTTTCTTCTTCTCCTCCTTCTCCTCGTCATTGCAGTGTTGCAGTTGCCGTCATCGTTGCCTTCTTCTTCTCCTCCTCCTCCTCCTCCTCCTCCTTGCTACTACGAAGCTGCCGCCGCCGTCGCCATCATTGCCACCACCTTCTTCTTCTTCTTCTTCTTCCTCTTCTCCTCCTCCTCCTCCTCCTCCTCCTCCTCCACTATTATGTTATTGCTACTGTTGTTCATGTTGTTGTTGCTGTTGTTGATGATGATAATCAAAAACTGAATTGGATGCTTACAAAAACAGAAACGAAATTTTATATAAAACAGAAATGGAATTTTCATATAAAACAAAAACGAAATATTCACAAAAACTGAATTGGATGTTTACAAAAACAGAAACGGAATTTTATATAAAAAATAAACGGAATTTTCATATAAAACAGAAACGAAATTTTCACAAAAATTGAATTGAATTTTTACAAAAATAGAAACGGAATTGAAAGAAAAATAGAAACGGAATTGAAAAGAAAACAGAAACGGATTTGGCGCCATGTCTAGGCGTGGTCTTATTTAAGCCCAGACGTGACTTTGGGTCATGAAAACAGAAACGAAATTTTATGTGAAACAGAAACGGAATTTTCATATAAAAAAGAAACGAATTTTCACATAAGAACTGAATTGGATTTTCACGAAAACAGAAACGGAATTTACATGAAAACAGAAACGAAATTTATATGAAAATAGAAACGGATTTGGTGAATAAAACACAAATCAATATATTCTTCTTCTTCTTCTTCTGTTGTTGCTCCTCCTCCACCACCTACCGCTGCTACTACTCCTCCACCACTTTCTCTTCTTTTTCTTCTTCTTCTTCTTGAGAGAGAAACGATTGATTGATTGAAAGAATCTATCCCGAATCAGATCAGAAACAACGGAATTGAAGATGATGAATTGTGATATTAACGAATGAAAACGACGGTGAAGAATAGAGTGGGAACGAAAATAAGAAAATATTGCTAATAATGCTTCTTTTGCAGAAAAGGAAAGAGCGAGAAACAAGAGATTTCAGATTTCAAAAAAACGGCAATAACAAATCAGCTAATTATTAGGGGGCGCGTGATCACTTGAAGCTTGGTTAGACTTGGTTGTAGAAATTACTTGGTTGTGTATAATTACTGATTAATTAATTGATTTAATAATCCCAAATCAAGATCATAATCTTTAGCAGTTGAGTTGGTTTGTTGACTTTCCTTTCTCCATCCCCTTAACTTCCATATTCCAACACTAATCAACTGCACACTTGCAGTGTTTCAAAAGGTTGGCACTATTCTTCTCTCAATCATATGAACTTCACAGGTTCACTAGCTACTTCATCCTTCTTTCTCCAGATTGCAAAACCCATTCATATTGCTTTGAAGAATCATTCACAATCCTTGAATAGCCACCGGCCACCGCTTTGAGGATCCGGAAGCCAAGCTGAGCGTTTCTTCTCCTTTGTCACCGCCGCCTTGTGGTGGGAACTGGAGGACAAGGTTCCTGTGAGGAAGGAGACGAATAAAAGCGTTCAGGCAATTCTTTTTCTTTCTTTCTGAAATTTCAAGAATAGAAGATGAGCCTTCAATTTGGGGCTTCGGCTTCTCTCCCAGTCTCTCGTTCTTACAGTAGTCTGGCGTTTTCGAAAAACCCGGTCGAGTCCCGGTTCGGTTCGGCTGACCGATTCTCAGCCGGTTTTCCGGTTCAAGTTCGGTTTTCAAAACTGGCCGGTTTTCAGAACACCGCTTTTTTGAGATACAGTTTTTCGAGCTTTAAACCTATGGCATCCTCGGTTGGGGAAGCCTCTTCAAGTTCATCAATGCCACGATCATACACCTATAAGGTCTTCTTGAGTTTCAGAGGAGAAGACACTTACCGAGGATTCACTAGCCATCTCTATGCGGCACTCGTCAACAGGGGAATCACAACCTACATCGATCGCAATTATCTTCAGAAAGGCGATGTTATTTCAAAAGAACTCCCCGAGGCAATTGAGGAATCTATGTTTGCTGTGGTAGTTCTGTCGCCAAACTATGCATCCTCAACATGGTGCTTGGAAGAGCTCCAGAAGATTGTTGAGTGCAACAGCAACCGGGATATTGTGGTAGTGTTCTACGATGTGAAGCCTGGTGATGTGAGGCATCAAATAGGAGTCTTTGAAGAAGCCTTCAAGGAGCATGAAGACAAATACGGAAAAGAAAGTTCGAGGGTTACAGGATGGAGAAAGGCCTTAAAACAAATTGCCAGTTATTCTAATTGGGTCCGTCAAGATTTGGAGTAAGCTAACTCACCATTACACTCATTTCTTTTGCTGTGTCCTAATTATGTGCCGGTGATTTCTATGGTACCCTTCAATAATTAGAGTATTTAGTATCCTTCCTTAATTGGCAACACATGATTAGTCTAAATGTCAAATTTTGCCCTTTCATTTAATCCAGTTTTTTTTTTTCTCAAATTCCAACATCTAATAATCATTAACATTCATTAGAGGGTGTGTGCCTGTGTGGGAATCAGATCGAACTTGATACGGTCAATTTTTCGATTCAATCTACACATTTTTGCATAGATCGGATATGAAATCCGGATTTTTAGCTTTCATATCCGATTTGACTGACACATTTGTACAGAATGTACCTTCGAGGGTTTTGGGACTTCCTGAGTAACCGGGCGTACGATGAGTGATGTGAGGCATCAAATAGGAGTCTTTGAAGATGCTTTCAAGAAGCATGAAGACAGATACGGAAAAGAAAGTTCGAGGGTTACAGGATGGAGAAATGCCTTAAAACAAATTGCTGGTTATTCTAATTGGGTCCGTCAAGATTTCGAGTAAGCTAACTCACCATTCAATTAAACTCAATTCTTTTGCTGTGTCCTAATTATGTGCGATAAATATTTGAATATAGACTGCCTTTTTTTATTTTATGACACGTGAACAAAATCTAAATCTTATGGGAATGTGTTTGCTGTAAGTTTTGGATCAGTTCTCAATGAAATATCTTTCAGATCTGAACTATATTATTTATAATAGTTTAAAAAATTATGCATATAGTCATATAACAAAGCAGTCTCTGGTTTTTTCAACTTACTAGTTATTAATGGTGATAAAGACGAAGAAGACTTGGTTTTGTGAGTGCTGAGTATTATTCAATCATGCCAATTACATATAGTGAGAGTGACATCAAATAGGAACCTTTTAAGGAAGCCTTATGGTAGCGTTTGGAAGAGAGACAGAAAATGAGAGACAGAAACTAAGAGACAAAAATTAAATTAAATTTATGTATTGTGTTTTGTGTAATGTGTACTAGACTGAATTGTGTCTCGTATCTTGTTTGGTGTAATATAAGAATAGAGACTAAAATAATTAAAATTACAAAAATATCCCATTCAAACATCAAAAAAAAAAAGTCACAAAAAAAAAAAAAAAAATAAACCCTTGTTAAGTGTTCACCAACACCAACATCAAATCACCATCTTCATCTCAACACCTTTATCTTCATCAACTTCATCCCATGGCCGCCGCCGGTGATTCCAACCACCGCAACATCCACTCTCCTTCTTTGTCATCTTCATCAACTCCAATGATCTTTAATTCACTCCAAATGCCACACCCAGATCTTCAACATGTCAAGTTCAAAAAAAAAAAAGAAGGAAAAAAAGACCAGATCTTCAACATCTCCATCAACTTCAACAACTCTATCACATCCACTCTTCCTCTTTATTCCTTTGGGGGATGAGCTTGGAAGAAGAAGGTGAGGCAATAGCAGTGTGTCACCGCGTCGTTCTTTTGGGGTTGAGCTTAGAAAAAGAAAATGGAGCTCAAAACACAGAGAAGAGACTGAAATTTTAATTTCAATCTCTGGTCACTAATCATAATTCTGAGTTTCAATCTCCCAGTCTCGTCCCCCTAAACAAACGCTGCCTTAGGAAGCACGAACAGAGACAAAAAGGTGAGGAGGATGTTACAAGATGGAGAGATACGTTAGAACAAGTTGCTGAATATTCTGGTTGGGACCCTACACAATACCAATAAGCTAACTTATTAAAATGTTCATTGATTAAAACTTGTCGATGATTAAAGTCAAAAATCCTCTAATTGATTTGGGGTTACTCAAATCTATTTATAATATAGACAAAAAAAAAAATTATCAATCTATTTATTTATAATCTATATAAAAGAAAAGATCAATGTAATCTCTCATCTCATCTTGAAATACTAATCGTGTGTTTGGTTTGTATTTTTATTTTGTGTTTTTATTTTTAATATTTTTATTTTCTGAATTTTATGAAGAAAAAAATAAAAAATATAATTTTATTATTTTCATTGTTTTTTTTCACAAAATCAAAAAAATTCTAAAAATGAAAACAAAAAGTAAAAGTATAAATTAAATGCACCTAAATTTTTTATTCTTTTGCTACTTCAGCAAAATTCACTACATGACACAATTCTTTTCTTTCTTCTATTATATCTCATGGATTGTTAAACTCTTAAATTTATTCATATTACACACTAAAACACTCTTCCTCTCAATAAACTAATGAAATAAATATAAAAATGGTTACCGTTACAACTTACAAATATAAACAATATTTTAATTTTTTTGTAGGTTAAAAAATTATTAAAATCATTTATTTTTTCTTTCTAGGTTACAAAACTATTAAAGTTTACATCTTATCAAATTATCTTCAATGTTTAGCCAAATAGTTATACTTTAACAAGAATTATATATTATTAGTTATCTTTATTTTTTTCTTCACACAATATGTGCTAAACAATAGAAAGTGTTCTGAAATGAAAATAAGAATCTTATTCTTAATTTATAATATTTTTATATGCATTTTTTTCTTTCATATTTTAACCAAGTAATGTATGCTACATATATTATAACGAAGCTCATGAAAATATCAAATTTTCTCATCTTTAACTTGCTGTCAATTTATCCATTCATAAAACATTGAACAGCACATGATATCAATTATGTGTTTAGACATAAGGTATTGTTTCAACTCTTATACTGATCTTCTTATTTGCAATATTAATAATGTGTATATTATCTTACCTTTTATATTCTTCATATTATCTTCAATGCTTACTCTTTCTTACTTTTTGAATTTCATAAGAAGTTTATATTATCAAAGTTTAGCATATTATAATCTATTATATCCCAATATTTCATTCTTGATAATTTATATCCCATCTATTCTTATTAAATACTATAACTATGCTAGGTAACCAACAAAATTCAGCCAACATCAACCAATAACTTAAATAGGATGTTCTATTCCTTTAGGTTTAAGATGTTCTATTTCTAAAATAATATGAAATTTGCTTTAGATTTAGGATGTTCTATGACTTTTATTGTAGATATTCTATAAATAATAGTTACGAACGTTATATTTATTGTTGGCTCATTTGTTAGTTAAAAAGTTATTGGTTACTATACTTTTTCTAAATCATATCAAAGCTTGGATATATAGAGGTTGCAACTCATATCATCGAAGTGAGGATTTCCTTGCTTCCTTTGCCTCATATATATATGTATTTATAAGATTATGAGTAATTTGACAATAAACAAAGAGATTTAAAAATAACTAATATTTTCTACACTAAATATATATTTAAACAATCAACAATTATTATTAATTCATACATCAAAATAGAATATTTATGCAACTAAATAATATATATCTAAGAAGAATTTATCTTATATGTCGCACTTACTTAATTTCAATTTAATATAACAATTTATTTCTACCACGGAAAGCGCGGATTACGTACTAGCGCGGGTTACATGCTAGTTTGAGAATAATTATACTATTCTCCTTAGAATTTTATATTTCTCTTCTAAGTTCAAACAGAATTTATTTTTCTACAATGAAGGTTGTTACTTTATTTTGCTTTTATTTCTTGCCAAACTTGACACATAAATTGCTTTCTCTGTATAGGAACGATGCCATACTGGTGGAAAGCATTGTTCAACTTATACATGAAAAATAGATTGAGAAATCACCTCCTTTGGATGATCTCGTTGGGATTGATTCAAAGTTGGAAGAAGTTGGTGGCCACATTCGTATTGAGGTGAATGATGTTCGCTTCATTGGCATATGGGGAATAGGCGGCGTTGGTAAGACAAGTATTGCTAGAAGAGTTTATGAAACCAATCGAAGTAAATTTAAAGCTAGTTGCTTTCTTGCCGATGTAAGAGCGACATGTGAGAAAGAAGGTATTGTTTCAATACAGAAGCAACTTCTTGATCGAATGAATTCAAAGGCTACTTTCTACAATGAGTTTAAGGGAAGAGAGTTGATTCGTGACTCTGTGTGCAATAAGAAGGTCCTTCTTGTTCTTGATGATGTAGACGACGAAAGCCAATTGAAGAATTTGGCTGGTGCAAAAGACTGGTTCTGTCCTGGAAGCAGAATAATAATCACAACTAGAGATAGACATGTTCTAAATGTTCCTCGAGCAGAGATTATAACTTGTGAGGTTGAAAAGTTAAAGGAAAATGAAGCACTTAAACTGTTTTGTTTGAAAGCTTTTGAAAGGCCCGAACCTGAAGAAGAGTATCTGGATTTGCTCAAGGAATTGGTTGAGTATTGTCATGGTCTTCCATTGGCACTTGTAGTATTGGGTTCCCATCTTCATGAAAAACCCATTCGTGTTTGGCAAAGTGCTATTGAAAACATAAAGAGCTCTCCGGATAATGACATTTTTAATATATTGAAAATAAGTTATGCTGGTTTACGTCTTCGGGAAAAGGAACTTTTTTTAGATATTGCTTGCTTTTTCAAAGGATGTGAGAGAGGTTATGCAACAAATATATTGAAAATGTGTGGTTATCATGCTGAAGATGGCATTGTTACTTTAATAAATAAATCATTGCTCACTATAATAAATGATGGTTTTGGTGGTGAAATGCTGGGGATGCATGATCTGCTTGAAGCAATGGGCAAACATATTGTAATTCAAGAATCTCCCAATGATCCCGGCAAGCGTAGTAGGTTGTGGTCTTATAAAGATGTTGATCTTGTACCTGTACAAAAGTTACTGCCATTTTTTAACGATATGACGGCTAAAGTGTGTTGGTCGAAGAAGCTCATCATTTTACATTGGGTGAAAGCTCACATTCTCGGAAATATTCCTTGTTCAGTAAGGGTTTTGCGCTGGCCATATTCTCCAATGGAAACTCTACCCCTTATAGATCAACACTATGAACTTGTTGAAATTTATCTTTCTTGGAGCAGCATTGTACATGTGTGGCATGGAAAGAAGGTATTCCTTTTTATGAAGAGCTATATCTAATTACATTTAACATTTCCAACGAGAACATTTTAGATCTGATATTTCTTTTTTTCCTTCAGTTTCTAGATAATTTAGAGAACTTGGATCTGTCATGGTGCCGTTTTTTGGAACAAATGCCAGACATTTCTGGGGTTCCGAATCTTAAAAGACTTAATCTTGAGGGATGTCGGAAGCTGAAATATATTCACCCTTCTTTTGCAGACCACAAAAGCCTTGTTGAATTGAATTTAAAGGGATGTGAGAGTCTTGAAACACTTGCAGATAAAATGGAAATGAGTTCACTCAAGAAACTAAATCTATGCAAGTGCACTAGTTTGAGAAGAGTGCCAGAATTTGGGGAATGCATGAATCAGTTATCAGTTCTTACTTTAAGTGATACAAACATAGAAGAGCTGCCCAGGACGTTCGGAAATTTGGTTGGCCTGTCTCATTTGGACTTGAGCAATTCCAATATCCATGGGCTTCCAATAATTATCCATGAACTTCCCATGCTTACATGTCTGATTCTAAGAAGCTGTTACAGTATGAAGACTTTGCCAAATCTTCCATCGAGGCTAAGAGCATTAGACGCATCAGATTGTATGTCATTGGATTCATGGAATAGTTCAAATGTTATATCAAAGGCGTGTTGTGGCTTTGCAGAATCAGCTAAGCAAGATGGTGAAGACGTATTGCAAATGCTGATCCCAGGGGAAGAAATTCCAGCATGGTTTGAACATCAGGAAGAAGGTGACACTGTATCAGTCTCGTTCCCTTCAAGTGAAACCCTCTCACTTACTCTCTGTTTCCTATTAGAATGTAAAGATAGAAATATCGTCCAAGGACGGCCGGCAGTGATCTGCAACGGTAAAGAACTCGTCAACCAGAGTTTATTTGAGGTGTCTTTCAGTTTCCTTACTCCGCATCATCTTTTAATTGTCTGCTTGAACAGTTACTATTTTAGAACCTGTTATGCAAACCTGATTGCTTTCAAATGTCATTTTTGAGTAGTAATTTCCATTATAATGATTTAGTAAAGAGATGTGGAGCCCGTTGGGTGTGTAAGCAAGACACTCGCAGAAGCTCCAACCCATAGTTACATGAAATGCAATTTACATGCAGATGCGGGAATTGGTACTGCTAAGTGAATTCATGTAACTATAGTCCGACCCACCTGAACACTTACCTCTCTTTCCTTTGCATTCCGACAACACTTCTGAGATGTCATAGCTCATGACAGAGGTTTCTCAAATATTACATGTGTCTTTACCAAGCTTAGATCTCTTGAGCTAAATGGTTCCCCAGATCTAAAGCATTTCCACAGAGCTCATTGCGTGCGTCTAATCCTAAAAGGGAACAAGTGAAGGGATTGGAAGTATTTGAAGCTGATAGGAGTGGTTCTTTAGGGAGGTGTCACCAATGCAGACAGGATCGTGTGCCCATGAAGTATGAGAAGTTGATTTGGATGAATAATTGTCTACTTAAGTTGCTACCTTTATGCCACTTTCAAGTTTAGCTCAACTTGCTTCACCTTATCCTCAAAATTCAGGAATGGCCTTAACATTGAAGATCAAGGAGATGCTGCTGAAGTTGGCCACCTAGAAGCGGTGCCGGACGCAGACCGGATAGCATCTTTTCATGACCAACCGCTGCTTTATGTTATCCTCGAATGTGAGTAATCATTTTGATCCTTTGGTTTTCAATCCATCTTATTCTTGATGGTTTATTGCAAGCTGTCACTTGATGAAACTAATAATATAAGATCAGTGTGGGAACCATGAGTTGATAAATAACTTCTGCTTATAAGTAGACTCTGTTGCAATTCAAGTGTAAATGGTAAAAAAATTATTTGTGCATCACTGCAGATACAATCTCATCCAGCATTGCTGAATATCAAGATTTTCTGGAATAGAAAGTTGTAACTCTCATCTGTTGCAAATGAAAGAAAGTGTAACACATTGCTTTCCTATGCTTAACAGGACTTCACCCTGGTCCATATGAATACACTTAAAGAGCTATGAAGACTTTTCCTCTGTATATATGGTGGAGGATTCATTATTCTTTCTTTTTTTTTTAAAAAAAAAAAATCACATTTTGTAATATGCATTTTGTTTAACAGCTTGAACAGTTGCATCTATACAAATTCATTGTGCTGCAAGCAACAAATGAGATTGGTGTGTTTATTACCTTTTCTTTGTACACTGAGCTTTTTAGTTCACACTTCTCACCATCATATAAGGACTTATTTATCCTAGAGTAATGCTAAGTAACCAATAAAAATTCAGCCAACAACTTGAATTAGATGTTCTATCTCTTTAGGTTTTGGATATTCTGTTTCTAGGTTTCGGATGTTCTATGATCTTTATTGTGGATGTTCTATTAATAGTGGTTATGGATGTTCGATTTTTTGTTGGCTGATTTATTGGTTTGAAAATTATTGGTTACCTATACTTTCCCTTTATCCTAACACCAAAACTTCTTTTAAAGACTTAAAGATATACTTTTACTATGGCATGGCAATACGGTAATCATAAAGCATGAATAAACTAATCAATATACAACTCCCTCATCATTAACTTGCTGTATATTAACCCAAAAACCAAAAAAAAAAAAAAAAAATCGTTTTGTCCAAACAATGGTGAAGCCACTTTCTAGTTTCTACTTAATTAAATTAATAAAAGTTCCTAATACTTTATTGTACATTGTCCACCGAAATATCTTATGAAAGCCTATAATAGTTTTCTGCAGAGTATGCTTTATTTTCTTATAATCCATTTTCTCAATAACACACATGAAAGTAGTAAAACACTATATTATTTCCAGGCAATAACCAATTCACCTTTCTGTATTTTCCACACAAGTCAACAAAGCAAAGCCTTATTCTGATTTCTTAGCCATTTCCTTTCCCTGTAAGTGTAGGCCATATCCTTCTCCTATGATGGAAGCTACACAAGCAGCTTCCACTCACTTTACTCTATTCACACACAGACACACTAACGCATGATCTTTATTCTCTACACATCTAGTGTTTGCTAGTAATCTTGTATTCACATAACACTGCTTGAATTGAATCAGCATTGCATCAATTCTATAGTACTTATTAAGCTTTTGCAGCCTTGTAGTTTGGCATAGTTCAGGATATACATATATATATATGGCATCTTCCATCAGTGAATCCTCTTCTTCCTATACTCCTCGTCCTAGATCATGGACATATCATGTGTTCTTGAGTTTCAGAGGACAAGACACTCGTACAGCATTCACTGATCATTTATGTGCCTCGCTTGAAAGGAAGGGAATCACAGCTTTCAGAGATGACAAAGACCTTGAGAGAGGTGATGTTATTTCGCATGAACTTGTCAAAGCTATTGAAGAATCTATGTTTGCCATTATTGTTCTCTCCCCAAACTATGCATCCTCCAGTTGGTGCTTGGATGAGCTCCTAAGGATTCTCGAATGCAAACACAGCTTGGGGTTACAGATTGTTCCTGTTTTCTATGGTGTTGAGCCTTGTGATGTGAGACACCAAAAAGGAACCGTTGATGAACCTTTCAGAAAGCATGAACACAGATATGGAGAAGGCAGTGACAAGGTTAGAAGGTGGAGAGATGCTTTCTCAGAACTTGCTAGTTATTCTGGTTGGCACTGCAAACATCAGTAAGTAGTTCTTCATTTACTTTCTAATATGTTAATCTGAATTCATACTAGTACTTATCACTATAATATTAGTTAACAAGATTCTAGTCATAATTAAAATTAAAATACAATCAATATCTATGCTTCATATTTTAGTCAGAAAATTATATCTTTGAATTTTGATCATTAAAACACTGGCTACACAGTTTTGCATTTGTTTCTTGGTCAACAAGTAAGATGTATGAATTTTTCGTCACTTTATGATTTTTCAGACATGAGGCAAGATTTGTGGAAAGTATTGCTGAGCACATACACAGAAAGCTAATTCCAAAACTGCCATCTTGCACTAAGAATCGGGTTGGGATTGCTTCAAGGTTGGAGGAAGTGATTAAACTCATGGGTATTGGGTTGAATGATGTCCGCTTCATAGGTATATGGGGCATGGGTGGCATAGGTAAGACAACTATCGCTAGAGCAGTATACGAAGCCATCCGTGGTGAATTCAAAGTTTGTTGCTTCATGAGAAATGTTAGAGAATTGTCTGCAAGAAATGATTTTGTTCAGTTACAAAGAGACCTTCTTGCATGTTTAAGCATGAGTAGTAGTTATTTTCATGACATAGAAGATGGAAAAAATATAATAAAAAATGCTTGTTGCAATAAGAAGGTTCTTCTTGTCCTTGATGATGTAAGTGAGCTAAAGCAATTAGAGAATTTGGCAGAGAATCAAGATTGGTTTGGTCCTGGAAGCAGAATAATAATCACAGCTAGAGATATGCACTTGCTAGACATATATGGAGTGCATGGAACTTATGAAGTTAAAGGGTTGGATCAAGAAGAATCTTATAATCTATTTTGTTTCAAAGCCTTTAAACAACTTGAACCTAAAGAAGGGTATTCTTCTTTGTCTAAAGAAGTTGTGAAATATACTAAGGGTCTTCCTTTGGCGGTTGAGGTTTTAGGTTCCTATCTATGTGGAAGAAATGTTGAATTTTGGCTTAGTACCATTAGAGAAATAATGAGTTATCCACATTTTGAAGTTCTCAATACATTGAAAATAAGCTACAATCATTTGACACCATTAGAGAAGAGTATTTTTCTTGATATTGCTTGTTTCTTCAAAGGAATGAAAAAAGATGAAGCAATGCATATATTAAGAATGTGTGATTTTTATGTTGGAGTTGGAAGTGACATTGGAAGTGGAATTGTAACATTGATTGATAAAGCTTTGGTAACTTTGGATCAGAATAACAAGTTAGAAATGCATGATTTGCTTCAAGAAATGGGGAGGCATATTGTGTATGAAGAATCTCCGAATAACCCCGGAAAACGCAGCAAGCTGTGGTCTAAAGATGACATTCACCAAGTATTGACAAATGATATGGTAGGTGAAACTTTCTTTACATAAACATTAATATTTTTTAATTTCCTCAAGTACAGTTTTCTCAAGTGATAATAAAATTTCTTATTTGTCATTTTTATTTTGTAAAGGGAACAGAAGCAATTCAAACTATGGTTCTAAGATTTGGAATGATGCGTTTTATTGGTTTCGGAGTAAGCCCTTCGAAGCATATTGGAGCATTGAAGCCTTCTCAAAGATAAGTCAGTTAAGATATCTCAGTTTACCATGCATGGAACTTCCCCATGGCCTCAACCACCTCCCAAGATCATTGAAAGTTCTGCATTGGGATTTTTGTCCTTTGGGAACTCTCCCTTTGTTAAATCAACCATATGAAGCTGTTGAAATCAAAATGCATCGTAGCAGCCTTGAACAAGTTTGGCATGGAAAAAAGGTTAGTTCATTTCACAGGAGCTCTTTTAAATTTGATTTTACCACATTGACATCATGAAAGATCTATAATGTTTTGAAATTTGTGTGTTTTTTTCATCAGTTTCTGGAAAATCTGAAGTAC
>JASCZI010121481.1:2082-32167 GCA_036250425.1 Stylosanthes scabra | reverse complement strand
TGCACTATCCGCAAGGCAAACATCATCATTATATGTCCTTGCCATCTTTCTCTTTCTTCAAAGTAGATAAAATCATAATCACAATTATAAAACATAAGAATGAAATTTAACAAATAATGTATTTAGTGCATGTTCATATAAATATATATTAATTAGCACATATGATCATAAAACCAAAGCATGTCCTAGTGGTAAAGATTGTGCCTTATAAACCCTTGGACATGAGTTCGAAACTTGGTTTCAGTTTATTTTTCATTTTAATTTTCTTACATATATCATACTTTCACTTTGATAATTAATTAATTTTATTTTTATTTTTAATCTAAAAACTCACAAGATACCGTCATATATGCATTCAACCATGATATTATTAAGTACATCATACATAATTTCAAATACAAGAAAATAAAATTCAACCCTTACATTATTTCATAACAATAAAACTTAAAGTATAAAAGTAACATACAGCTATTAAACTTTTCCATCATTAATCAAATGACCAATATTTCCTTCATTATCCTCGAAGAAATCAGACACATCATAGTGAGTGACGTAATTTTCAGTTTCATCCTTTGAAACAAAATTTGTTTCCTTTTCTTTGTCATCTTTCTTTAAGGATGCTTGGTAGAGATCAACCAAGTGCCTTGGTGTACGACAGGTACGAGACCAATGGCCAACACCACCACAACGAAAACATTTATTCTCCATTTTCTTATTATACACATTATTCCTTTCCCACTTCAGGTGAGATCTTTTCTTATTATTCCTTCTCCTTCCATAAAATATTCTTTTATTAATTTCTTGTCTTTTATCCCTTCTGGGGTCATGATTTGCCACATTCACTTCAGGGAGTGGGGCAGCGCCTGCAGGGCGAGCTTCATGATTTTTCATGAGCAGTTCATTATTCTGCTCAGCAACAAGAAGGCATGAAATTAATTCAGAATATTTATAAAATCCCCTCTCTCGATACTGCTGCTGCAGGAGCACGTTCGAGGCATGGAAGGTAGTGAAGGTCTTTTCCAACATATCATAATCAGTGATCATTTCACCACACAATTTCAGCTGTGAGGTAATTCGGAACATAGCCGAGTTATAATCACTAATGTTTTAAAGTCTTGTAGACGCAGATGCGTCCATTCATAACGGGCACGAGGAAGTATAACCGTCTTCTGGTGATTATACCTATCATGAAGGTTCTGCCACAGATCTTCAGGATCTTTTAAGGTCAGATATTCATTTTTCAGAGGTTCGTCAAGATGACGACGAATGAATATCATGGCTTTAGCGCGATCCTTCAGGGATGTGTCATTATTGGTCACAATGGTGTCTCCAAGACCCATTGAATTCAGATGGATTTCAACATCAAGTATCCATGATAAAAAATTATTATCAAATATATTTAGGGGTACAAATTCGAGACGAGAAAGGTTAGACATGGTAAAAGATTAATACCTTACTTCAAAAAAACTTGATTAGAGCTTCGTGCTTCGAAGCAAATTGATCAGAGCCTCGTGCTGATAACGTGTTATAGAATTAAAGCTATAATAAAGAGAAAAATCGAAAAGCAAGAGAGAGAACTATAGAGAGAAAGAATATGAAAATCTTATTTATTTCTGGATATGAAAAACTTATGAAATCATAGCCCTATTTATAGTAAAAGATTTACTATTACATGAAAAGGAATGAACGGTTATGATTCATTTACTATGCAACATAGTAACTTGATTAAGAATGGACGGCCATGATTTATTGGGTTACTATGCCGCATAGTGCCGCATAGTAACCGACGGCTCAATAATTCATAACAAAACTAAAATTCTAAAGACTTGAGTTATTATGATTTTTTGCTTTTCCACATTCATCATTGCCAGGTGGCAAAGTCAGGCCGGTTCGTCAGATAAAAAAAAAAAAACGAACCAAGCTAAGATTTTGAACCGACTAAATAAAAAAAAACTTATCAAGTCCGCACTATTGAAGTGGCGGGTTTTGGCGGCTGGGGGCCGAGCCATTGAGCCGAAGTATCTGTTTTCTTCTTTTAATTTATAAAAAATTGTGTGAATATTAGAATATATATATATATATATATATATATATATATATATATTAAAAATTGTAATTTTTATTTATTTCATATTCTTATATAGTAGTTATATATTTTAAAATAATTAAAAAAATGTATATTATTATATATTAAACTATTTTATATTCTTATATAGTTAAAAAATATTAAAAATTAAACTATTTTTTATTTGTACTTAAATTTTAAATAAATTATTATATATTAAAAAACTAATTAAGGCATGCGAACTTCTATTTAAAAAAAAAAAAACCGAAAATAGTTTATAGAACTGAAAAACTGAAGAATATTCGTCACCACTATGAAAAAAAAAATCCAAACCAAGAAGAATTAGAAGAAAAAGCAGCATACTAATCCATGAATTTGCAAATATGGTGTCTTATTAATTACTAAATATTTTTTTAACATTATTTTTGTTTAATAAGTAATAACCAAACACATATTCTCTTTGTTTTATTAATTAAAAAATAATATAAATACACAATTGTATTAGGATTAGTAAGAGTGTTTAACGTAGGAATGAATATTGTTTTCCAATTATTAAGATCAGTTTCACTGGTTTCAATTGTTCCCGAATAGCTTCATCATCATTATATAGAACTATAGAAGTGTTTATCTCTTTCCACCGGTGACACTAGATTAGATTGATTCACATTAGTCACAACACAAAAATAAGGGCACAGTCCCTTAAAATAGAGGGCGTGGACCTGAAAAGTAACCGTCTACAGGCAGATTATGATGAACATTTTGATTCATACCAACCGGAAAATTGAAGGACGCCAAACCAGAAGAAGGATCCAGAAACCCGCTGCTCCTGACTCCGCAACCGCCGGAGTTTCCCTGAGGACCCTCCGGTGCCGGTGCCGGCTGAATTTGGAGCTTCTCTTCGTCCTCCTCGTCCAACGGCAGACGCTCGTACGCCACGTTAGTGAACGACGAGGCAATGACCATCACCGGCCCCGCCGCAATCAGATCTCCGACGACGTTTCCTCCGATGACCTGTCCCTTCCCTCCGGCGAGGTATATACTGAGGCTCGTCGCGCCAGGCGGAGCAGGCGGCGGGAGGAACGAGCCAGAGAGCGAGAGTATCTCGAGCCTTCCGTTGAGCGTGACGACGGAGCCCGGCGCCCCGGGGTCTCGGATGGTGACATTGGTGACGGCGCCGCTGCCGCTCAAGACGCAGATCCCTCGCTGGCGCCGCCGCGCGTAGGTGGCGACGCTGTCGAAGACGTCGGAGCCACTGGCGATTTCGAGGATTTGAGCGCTGTGCGTGTTGTCGCTCGCTCTTGTGATTATGAGTGGCGGTTTCGGCTTGTTCTTCGAGCCCCGAGGACGGCCACGGGAACGGCGGACGGAGGCGAGGTCAAAGCCACCGCTTCCGCCGCCTTGGCTGCTATCATCATCTTCACTGGAGAGTTGTGGTGCAGGTGCAGGATTTGGTGTTTGTTGTTGTTGTTGTTGTTGTGAATGGTGATAATGGTGGTGTTGTTGAAGGTGTAATTCTGGTTTGTGAAGGAAGAGTGATGCTGTTCCTAAATCCAAACCAGACATGGACATGTATCTAAGAAAAAGGAAAAAAAATATGGATAATATTGTTTAAAAAAATTATGGAAACAGAAAACAAGGGTAATGATTTTTATTTAGTATATTATATGGTACATATACTACTACTACTACTGTTGATTAAAATATATTATATAGTTTGGTTTTGTTTGGTTTATATAATGGCAGAGGAGAGGGATAGGAGGAGAAAGAAGGGTTTGACGAAGGTGTGAAGTTGGAATTGAAAAGTATGGAGTGAGTGGGGTTTGAGAAAGATCAGAGAAAGAAATGAACGTGGATAGCTGGAGACTGACTGGAGATAATGTGAGAAAGAAAAGTCTTGGAAGAGTAGGAGTGGAAAAATATATGAGAGAAAGATATATCAGTGAATAATTGAATGGATGAGAATGAGATATGTCCGTAATCTCTATAAACGAAGAAAAATATATTTCTTACTAAATTTAATTACAAATCAAATTTTGACCTTATATTACCGGAGACACAGATCTTTTAAGTACCAGATTCAAATTATGGCTGAGAGAATTTATGTACCAAGTACTTTACCTAATAAATTATCTACGTTATAGATCATTAATTTCACGATCCCTATATTATTATTTTTTTTACAATAGTTTTACATGAACAAGTGATTTTTGTCAAACAAATACAATCAAGTGATTTATTTTTATGATAAATAGAAAATAATTTCAGTGTCAAATAAAACTTTATTTAGGTATACTTTGTTATACTATTTGACACCAAAATAATATTCTATTTAGCATATAAATAAATTATTTAGTTACACTTGATTTACCAAAACCACTTGTTTAAATATCATTATTTTTTTATAGTTTCAAATAAAAAAAAAGGGCTAAATTAACAGGCTAAATGTTTACAATGGTTGCTTAAACAATTGTAATCAGTAGAAATATAGGCATTAGACTATTAGTTGATGTTGGTGGAACACTGTATTGAAGAAGCAAAATGGCACACACTTAAAGCGGGAGAAAAAGTTGACCAAAAAACTTGGAGACTTTCGATCTCTTGCGACAGGCGGTGAGGTGCACCGAAGAGTCGCATTTTCTCATGGAATTACGGACAGGAAGTTATTTGGATTTTTTTTAAATAAATAAAAAAAATTTCATATTTACCAATATACATTGGCTCTTAATTTTTTTTTAACTAATTCCGGACCATAGAGTCTGGAAATAGAATAAAATGATATAAATATATTTATTAAATGTTAGCAGAATTACATAGCCATTGACGGACAGTACCACTTAATTCTTCTAACTATAACAAAAAAAAAAATATGAAGTAAAATGACATTAATTAACATATAATTTATCCAACTTTCTTATTTGAAAATTTAATTATAAATAATAATAACTGAAAAATTTATAGTATACTAAAATGAGTACTGAATTACTAAAAAGTATTTTAATAAAACATATTTAAAATGTATAGAGTTGCCGAATATAAATTAAAAAAAATAACACATAGATACTATAGCCACATGAATAACTTATCCAAAAACATAAATTTTAAGTAAAGCAATGCTAGATAACCAATAAAAATTCAGCCAATATCAGCCAACAACTTGAATTAGATGTTCTATTTTTTTAGGTTTCGGATGTTCTGTTCGTAGATTTCAGATGTTCTTTTTCTAAAGTTACATAATAGTTGCTTTAGGTTTCAGATGTTCTATGACTTTCATCGTGGATGTTCTATTAATAGTAATTATGGATGTTCAGTTTTTTATTGGCTGATTTATTGGTTTGAAAATTATTGGTTACCTATACTTTCTCTTTTAAGTATTTTATTTAAAAATTTTATCAAACATAAAAATACTAAATTTTTTCAGTTATTATAAAAATTTTATTTAAAAATTTTAAGTACTTATTTTTATTTTGTCTAAAAGTAGTACAGTTGGCTATGTGATTCTGCCAATATTTTTCGAACATATTTATATCATTTTATTTTATTTCCGGGTTCTACAGTCCCGGGATTGGTTAAAAAAAAAAATTAAGGGCCATTTCCAAGACTGCAGAGCCGAAATTAGTAACTTATTCCTAAAAAAAAATAAATTTCTCATAGCGTGTAAATTGGTAAATATGGAATTTTTTTATTTGTTTAAAAAAAAATCCGAAGTTATTTAGGCCAAACCTTTTACTTTGGCCTTCAAAGTATTGATTAAAGAGGTAAGTAGATTGATATAATTGGATCTAGAAATCTTGTAAGGGGACGAAAATAAAAAAAATATATAATTAAATATTGTATCTTAAATTTAGTGACATTGTTCATAAAAAAAATTAATTTGTTGTGGTTTTAATATCATGAGAAGATAATAAATTTTAAAATAACTTAATTTATTATCTATATATTTTTCTATTATATTAAATTAGGAGTCAGTATGTCACAAAAAAAAAAAATTAGGAGTCAGTATATAAATTAGATGTTTTTTTTATATAATAATAGATGTAAGAATTAAGAAGAGAAATAAAAAATAAAAGCCTTGAAAGAACAAGGATTTAAAAAAATAATTGGCCATCAAATTAAAAGTTTGGAAAAGTCACAAAAAAGTTGGAATGGCAAAGGCAGTAAGATTTGAACCCACAGCCTTCAATCAATATATCACTCTAAAACATATATGGAACCCACTGAACCAGAAAATATAATTATTAAATTGGTGCCTATCCTATATTATTTAAAAAGTTTCAAATTTTCACTAGCCACCCCCTAAATCTGCCTCTGGAAATAATGATTAGCTCATTAGTCTGTTTAATAAATATTGGAGGTTTGAATTTCGACTTCTGCATACAGTAACTTACTGATTAGTGATAAACTATGTCCTCGACCGGTCAGAATAATGTGAAAAAAAGTACTCATATTTTTCTTTTTTGTTACTCCGTTTTTCTATCTCTCTTACTAGAGTGTCAAATGAAGGAAAGCATGAACTACTATTTCGAAGCTAGCTAGGCACCAAATCTTTCAAAAATATAGATTAAGTTCTAAAATAAAGATATCTGGCAAAAATAAAAGTTCAACCACAATTCAAGATAATAGAATTAACACGTGACGTGATTTATATTAAGTTAATATAATTAAGTAAAAATAGGTAGCCATAATCAAAAGTTATCATATTTAATTTTATATTTATCATTTCATATAAATAACATTCGTAATTATATATTTATAATATTTAATATCGTGTATTTAATTCAATATCAATTCATAATTTTTTTTGTGGACATAGGGGTCAAAAACCCAAAACAAACGAAAAGAAACTATCTAAACCCTTTAGAAAATAGGACATCTGAAGAATCATTGAAGAGAGCCTTGTCAATGTCTGGTGGAGCAACTTCAAAGAGGTGAAGTCCAAAGGCCAGATCATGGCCCTTTTTTGCAAGAATGTCTGCTACAAAATTTGCCTCATAAAGAGAATGTAACCATGACAATTCAGGAATTCTTTTGGTAAGGATGTTGATATCATTCACGAGGGGGCAGAAGGGTGAGTGTTGACACTTGACACAACCTTTTTGGATAAAATTTAGGGCAGTAGTAGAATCTATTTCAATGATAAGTTTGGAGATATTATTATGAGCAATTAATGCAAACCTCTAATAATTCCCCAAAGTTCTGCATGGGTGATAGAACAACTTCCCAGATTGCAGCTGAACCCTCTAATAAAACGACCAAAATGATCTCTAAAAACTCCCCCACAAGCTGCACTATTGGAGCTACTAATAAAGGAACCATCTACATTAAGCTTTGTGTAGTTTTCTAGAGGATGATTCCAATGGATGAGCAAGTCATTGCGATGTATGGAAGATGTGGTTGGATGACTATTCTTGAGTTTCTTATTCATCTCATGGAATCGGGCCTTTACTTGTTCCACACACGTCATAATTGGTAGAGATTCGCCTTCAAAGATGAATCTGTTCCTAAAATACCATAAAGAGGAGATAGTAACACCAAAACAAATCGGCCAATTCCCATTGCTAGTGAGGTTATAATTCAGCCATTCATCAATATCCAAACTAAGAAAATCAGGCAAGTTGGGCAAAGTGAGGATTTGTTGCCAAATGACCAAAGCATGAGAGCAGTCTCTAAGGACATGTAGCATGGATTCATCTTCAATGTTGCACCGTGAGCAAGTAGCATTATCCGTTAGGTGTCTCCTTCTTCTTTCAAGGTTAGTGAGGATAGGATTTTGGGCAACCATCCAGAGAAAAGTTCTGATGCGTTCTGGGCCTCTCCAATGCCAGATGATGTTGTAGATCTTGTTGGGAGCATTCATGGCATTAGTAAGACTCAAGTAGGCAGATTTGACAGTGAAACTTCTATCAGTAGAGAGGTTCCACACTATCTGATCATGATCCTTCCATGGAGAAGGAGGTGAAATAGCCACAATTCTCTTTGTTACTTCATCAGGGAGAAAAGAGGCAAGCTTCGCTTCATCCCATCCTCCTGAAATAGTGAGAAAATTAATTAGATCACTAAGAGAGTCATAATTGAAATTTACCTGATTAGTATACTAATTCAAAGGGCCCAAGTTTGGCACCCAATTGTGGCTCCAGAACTTGATTTTGGAACCGTCTCCAATTCTCCAAATGTGATTTTCCTAAACATTTGGCCAACCTTTACAAATGCCTTTCCACAAATTAGAAGCATTTCTTTTCCTATTCACCATAGGTAGCACACTGTTACGCCCATTGTACTTTGATCTAATGACTTTCGCCCATAGGGAGTCCTTCTTTTCCACCAAACCCCAAGCATATTTTACCATAAGAGCATGGTTCATGTTGGTAGCATGCCGAATACCAAGGCCACCTGATTTTTTGGCTTGCAAACTTTGTCCCATTTGAATAAATGAATCTTCTTGGTATTAATATTATCACCCCAGAGAAAATCCCTACATTAACGTTTAATGGTATTACACGTAGAAGTAAGCAGTAAAGCGGTTTGCATAGTATAAGTAGGTATAAAAGAAAGGACAGAATTCATCAGAGTCAATCTCCCTGCAAATGAAAGAGTAGAAGCCTTCCAAGAGTTCAGTTTGGCATTAAGTTTATCCATGATTCCACTGAAGGTGTGCTTGGAAACTCTAGAATGTAGAAGAGGTACACCCAAATACTTCCCCAATTCGTTAATTCTGGAGAAATTTAAGGCTCTACTGATATCCTCTCTAACTGAGTTCCCAACACTATTAGAGAAAAAGATTCTAGTTTTTTCTTGGCTGACTTTCTGACCGGAGTTATCATAGAAAGCATTGAGACATTTATTAATAACTTCAGCTTGATCAATTCTGACTTTGGCAAAAAGGATGAGATCGTCAGCAAAACAGAGGTGAGAGATGTCTGGACCATCTTTTTAAAGATGGATTGGCCTCCAAAATTTATGATCAACCGCAGCATAAACTAATTGGGATAATCGCTCAATGCAGAGAACAAAGATATACGGTGATAAAGGATCCCCTTGCTTGATACCTCTAGAAGGAGAGAATTCATCGAGTTCTTTACTATTCCAAAGGACTCTCATTCTTGCAGTGGAGATGCAGTTCATGATTAAATTAATAGTATGGGAAGGAAGACCCACATCCAGTAAGGTATCCTTAACAAAACTCCATTTAAGGCGATCGTAAGCTTTCACCAGATCTATTTTAATCGCCATCCAACCTTTCGGCCCTCTTCTGCCTCATCGAGTGGATAACCTCTTGAGTGATGATGATATTATCAGTAGTGCGTTGCCAAGCACAAAACTGCATTGATTAGGTTGAACAAGCTTAACCATAACTTGCCTTAGCCTAAAAGCAAGAATTTTGGTAACAACCTTATATGACACATTACAAAGGCTTATAGGCCGCATCTGCTTGTAACAACCAATTCATAAATGAAAGCAAAAACTAAAACAGAACTACCAAATTAAAAAAATATGGCTACCAAACATTTCTCGCATAATTAAACCTCCACTTTACCCCAACATGATATAAGTATGTAACCTTTATTAAATGTATGGTAATACACCCAACAAATAACTTTGATATTTTACGCTAAAAATTTTTATTTATTTATTTCTTCCTTTGCTTAATTACTATATAAGAATTCAATTTTCATGCACCGTCAGTATAAAAGAATTTTACGTATACATTCGATTAGATATTATCACATTATTATCAAAATTAATTAATTTTCAAACAAATTACTTTTAAAGTCATATAAATACATGAATTTGATTGGATGACTTTACACTGTCAGTATATTAAAATTAAACTCAATTAATTTTGTACTCCACATTTATCCGCACGTCACCTTATTATAGAACTTTAACAGTAAGTATAGACGTACACATAAATACACCAACCATACATTTCATCTCACGCGCCTTTGGAAAATCCCTAACCCTCAACTCCAAAACAGACACGCACCTCTTCTTCCTCCTCCCCCTCCTCATCTTCTTCTTCTTCTTCCTTCTTCTTCCTTTTTCTTCTTCTTCCTCTTTTTCTTCTTCTTCTTTTCTCTTCCTCTTCCTCTCCCTTTTTCTCTTCTTCTTCATCGCCTCTGCCTCCATCTCCGTCCCGCCTCCGCCTCTGCCTCCGTCTCCATTTCGTACTCCGCCTTCACTTCGTACTCCGCCGCCTCCACTTCGTATTCTGCCTCTTTCTTTTCTTCTTATTCATCCTCCGTTACGTTGTTGTTGTTGTTGTTCTTCTTCTTCTATTACGTGGTTCTTCTTCTTCTTCTTCTTCTTCTTCTTCTTCTTCTTCTTCTTCTTCTTCTTCTTCTTCTTCTTCTGTTACGTGATGGTGGTTGTGGTTTGTGTTGTTTTGTTGTTGTTGTTGTTGTTAAACCAATTTGATTAAAATGTTAAACCAATTTGAGCAGAATTTTGATATCTAGATGAACAAAATCCCAAATCACTTTAGCATTCACCATTTAAGGGTTCAAGCACTCATAATCAAACCAAAAATAGAATGTAAAACCAATTTGAGCAGAATTTTCATATCTAGATGAATAGAATTCCAAATAACTTTAGCATTCACCATTTAAGGATTCTGTTTATTTTTCTTAAATGTTGAATTTATGTGTGAGTTTCTTTGTGGTTTGAACTTGATTTAGATTCACTTGATTTAGGTTTTGGTTCTGAGTATCTAGGATTTTGCTCAAATTGATTTAGGATTCTGCTCAAGGCATTTTTAAATTCTGCTCAAATTGTTTCAGGGGTATGTCCAATTGTATATGTTCGTGATATATTAAAATGCTACTCAAATTGATTTAGGATTCTGTTTGTATATTTTAAATGTTGAATTTATGTGTGAGTTTCTTTGTGGTTTGAACTTGATTTAGATTAACTTGATTTAAGTTTTGGTTTTGAATATCCAGAATTCTTCTCATATTGATTTAGGATTCTGCTCAACGCATTGTTAAATTCTGCTCAAATTGTTTCAGGAGTATGTCCAATTGTATATGTTCATGATATATTGAAATGCTACTCATATTGATTTAGGATTCTGTTTGTGTTTCTTAAATGTTGAATTTATGTGTGAGTTTCTTTGTGATTTGAACTTGATTTAGATTCACTTGATTTAGGTTTTTGTTGAGTATCTAGAATTCTACTCATATTGATTTACGATTCTGCTCAACTCTTTTTTAAATTCTGCTTAAATTGGTTTAAAATTATGTTTGTACATCTTACATGTTGAAAAAGAAGAAGAACAACAATAACAACAACATAACATAAAGGAAAAGAATGAGGAGGAAGAAAAAAAGAAAGAGGCAGAGTATGAAGTGGAGGCAGAAGCGGATGCTGAGTACGAAGTGAAGGAGGAGTACGAAATGGAGGAGAGATGGAGGCAGGGCGGAGATGGAGGTGGAGGTAGAGGCGATGATAGAGAAAGAAAATAGAGAGAAGAAGAAGAAACCATAACAGCAGTAGCGTTGTATGCGTGCGTACCTGCGTGGGTGGTTTTTTGGTTTTGCGTGAGAGAGTGAGAGTTTATGGCAGTGTATTTCACGCGCCATGTTGAGAGTGAAATAGGAATGCATGTTTACATGTTTACTTGTTCACCTAGCAGAACTGGATCTTTAATTCATTGGTGTCTTGATTTTGTAAATTTTGATGATTTAATTTGTGACAGCAGTTTACTTGAAATATATATAATCCTTCACTCAATCACTTCAACGGTTAAAGTCCTCTCTCCTCTGCAGTTAATCCTTCTAAGAAGGTTTATTATTAGCGAAATCACATGTTTAAGTAAATTGACTATATAAAACGTCAGTCTTAGTGCTCCACTAATTAGAGCAAGAGGTTTCTCCAATGATGGCGTTAGTCAAATGAAATAATGTTTAGAAAAAGATGCATGCATTATGCATATTGGATGGTTGAATTTTGATTTCTGATTTGTTGTTATTGAATAGAATGAGCGCGCACTTCCACAACGAATAATATTCACATTGACGATCAGATATATATTTGACTTTATTTATTTCAATTCTTAATAACATGAACAGCAACAACATATAACGTTGTCGTTGTTATTGATGGCCGGAGAACTTTCCTACTGCCGGTGTGTTCCCTACTTTGAAATTTTGTAACTAAATTCATTCTCCAAAACTGAAGTATTTGTAAATAATTAAGTTTAATAATATATAGGATTAAATATTATTTTGATTCTGAAAATTCAAATTATCTTTAAAAATTTTTTTGTTCAAATCGTGCCAAACTTTTATAAGAATAATATAAATATCAGATTCAATTATTTATTTTGTGCATAAAATTTATAAGTTAAAATTTTTGTATAAAATAGAAAATAGTTAAAGATTTAGTATCTATACTTTTTTAATATAGAATAAACTCCCCTGGAAGGAGGTGAATAATAAATTGAGAAAGTAAAAAAATTAATTATCCTAAATAGAGACACTAAAATACAACATCAATATTAATTGTATAAAAAAATCAACAATTAAATTAATCATCACTAATATAGAATAGAATATATGTTAAAATACAAATATATATTTAAAATAATTCAACAATTATATAATTATACACATAAATACATGGAATTGATTTTTAACCTACCTACCTGTAGTATTTTTTGAAATCAGAAGCAACAATAAAAATCTGAATTCAAAAGTAACTAAATTCTTTTCTTTTCACTTTAGAAAATAATTAATTTTCCGTTATGAGCAGTATCTCATTGTTGAAACAGTCTTGCAATAACTGCGAGATCAGAGAAGCGATGCAGAGAGAAGTCAATTCCTCAGCCTTTATTGGCGAGGGAACTTAAGATTAGGCCAATAACGACAATAACATAATATCCTAACCACCGTAGCAGAAAAGAATAACCAATCTTAACAGAAAATATCCAAAATAGGAAAGGGAAAAATATCCTAAGCTTTTTCCTCCCTGTCACAATTTCTAAGACTTATTATTAGAATACCTTTATTTTTAAGAAAATATTTAAGAGATAATGAAAATTAGCCTAAGGCAGCTCAATTTCTTTTTGGTAAAATTTTTTTCTTAGTATTCATTAATTATTGTTAAAATAAATAAATAATTTTATTAGATGTTATAAATATATAATTGAAGTTTCGCAGTGATCTAGAGAAGAGGGGTTGAATTTAGACCATCATTTTTCTTCTACCAAGCAGACAAAGTAAAAAGCTTACTGTAAAGAATTGTATGTCTCATCAAGTTGCAAGAGACAAAATGACTTTTGTCTCATAAAACGCAGAAGAACAGAGAATGTAGAAATCAAATAGAACACCAGCAAGTATCCTGTTTTAGCTGCCAACACTACAACCTACATCCAGTCTCCACCACAATCATGGTGGAATTCCACTATAATTTCAAAGAATTACAAACACCAATTCCAAAGAAATTTCATTTTGCCTTAACCAAGGACTTTCAATCTAAGCTAACATAGTTTAGAAATCAACATGAGTGCTACTGCTATCCCAACTCACAAGGAGAACCTCTCAGGCTCATGAAACAAAACAGAAACTATTCTAAAATTTAGAATCAATTTCCAGAAATGGCTTTTACTCAAGACCTACTTTCTTGGCTTTTCTCTCATAGCTTTTTCTGATTTCTCACTTAATGCCTTTTACCACTATGAAAACAACAAAGCTAAGCCTAGAAAAGCAATATGAAACATTTAAATCATTGAAGGAGATCAGATAACAAAAATATGATTCTGGATGCTCTAAAAATATGTATGAAATGCTCTCTCAAATGTGATTTTTCTCTTTACTCTTCTCTTGGCTGAATGTGCCTTTATATAGGTGCATTGCCTCCAAGAAAAGATGCCTTTGCCAATTAGAATCTGAGCCAATCATTATTGGTTGTGAGCAATCCGAAAATTCAGCTGATCCTTGGGCAAATTCCATTTGCAATGTTGCAAATTGCAAAACGCCGAATGCAACAGAGATAGTGGAGAGTGTTCTCCTTGCTGTCCTTATTGATTTTTCACAAAATTGGTTGTCCTTGTTGTACTAGAGCAATCTTAGCCTTTCATTGCATTCTTTGGCTCAAAGTATAATCATTTTGATTGTGTGCTTGATCCTCAAATATTTGGTGAAAGGATTTTCACTTCTTTCCCCTCCAAGAGTGCCAAATAAAAGCTTCCATTGCCTCCAAATGCTGCAGAAAAATTCTGCACAATGAGACCAAAACAGGGCAGCAATATGGAGCACCAAAATTGGGCCTAACAAACAATTGAATAACAACATCAATAATGGGCTTTTGGGCCTGCAAATATAGCACAATATATCAAACACACTTTGGGCTTTTTCAACCCAACCACATAATGTTTTTGTCATCATCAACAACCAAATTGTTTCCTAAACTCAACAATCTCCCTTTGATGACAAAATATTTAATAAAATGAATAATCAAAGGAATTAAACAGGTTAAGATTTAAGAACACTCCCCTTTGAAGATCCTTCCAATTTTGATGTGCTCCCCTCTTGTTCATAGGAGTAGCTCCCCCTATATATAAGTATTCATGGGAAAGAAAATATACCAAAATATTTGCAAAAACACATGTGAACTATCATTAAAATAGCCAAACAAATAGCAAATAACTATGAAATAGCTTAAAGTTCACAAGGTTCAATTACTAGCCAAACAACTAATCAATATTCCACCAATTTTCCCCCTTTTTGTCATCAAGGAAGGTTGAAAATGTGGACATTAAGACCTGCAAAATAGTTGTGAATGGCTGTCTACTAGTCCTAAAAGTAGCATAGTATCAGAGTTATTTAAGTAGCTAATTATAGTCATCCAAAAGAAAACCATATAGTCTGAAAAACTAAAATTGTCTCTATACGAATTAAGAGATAAAAACAGTAAATCAACAGCAGCAGCAAGCTTCAGTCACCAGCAGGGGGATCAATTGGCATCAGAGTCATCCTCATCCTCTTTTTGAGAGTCTTGAGGCTCTTCCTCATCTTCTTCTTTCTCGAGTTCCGAGAATTCATGGTCATCTTCAAGCTTGTTAAAAACCTCTCAAGAATTTTGGCCCTTGCCTTGGATTTGTTCATAGTGGTGCTCACACAAGATGCAACATTGATCACTTCTTGGATCAACTCCCTCACAACATTGACAAGGAGTTTGATCCCGGTTCCCTTCGATTTTCTTGCACGGCTGATGGAAGCTCTTGATCTCCTTTCTTCTTCCTCTTCCATAGCCCTCCTTTCAGCTCTAAGGTCTCTCTTCACAATTCTTTTCACTATACCACCTCCTTTCAAATATGAGTATTTCTCCTCATAGGTCTTATTATAAAGATTCACAAAATATGCTTCAAACACTTTAGTCAAGAACATGCCACATGGTAATGCAGAATTTCTGTCACCTTTAATGCAATCATGCATATGCCGCATCATAAGATATGCAAATGATATTTTGATCCTCATTATTAAAGCAAATAGCACCAAAGTATCACAAAATGAAACCCTTTGATATGAACCGTTTTGAGGCAGAATGATGTGGGTGACAATACAATGCAGTTGGGCATTAACAGGACCTAGTGACTGATGTGTTGGGGTGACTCCATCACCAAGTGAGATCCTAGTACAAATGCATGCTAGGGCATCATGATATTATAAGTTTAGTGCAGAATCCCATTTCCCAGAAGTGTAACCAGTAAGTCCATCATTAGTATATCCCAAAATTTCACCGATTCTTTCTACATCTAGATACACATTACTTCTTCTTACATAAGAGGATATCATCCCATTGTGATAACTCATATTTGCATAAAACTCTTTTACCAGTTCTGGGTAAACATGTTCCTTAATGATAAAAAGAGGAGCCCATCCTTGAAATTCAATCATTTCAGTAAAATCTAAACTGTTGTTTTTCAAATTATTTAAATAAGTCAAGAATGAACTACATAAGGGACGGTCAATCACAATATTTTTCCAAAACATGTTTTGGAAAAATGGTAAAATGGTTTTTGCTGAAGCTCTCTGATACCCAAAATCCTTGCGGAGTTTCGGACTAACACCGGCAAGTGTACCAGATCTCAAGTAATAAAGAGTGAGTAGACTATCATTCCCACGAGGATTAACGAACTAAACAATAATGACTAATTTTTTCTTTAATTAGAATAAATAAAAAATAAGAGGATTGGTGAATAATTGCAGTGAACAAGATTAAGAATAATAAATAGCAGTGAACACAACTAACGTGCAGGAAGTAGCAAACTTGAGAGTGAAGAAATCAAAATTTGGAGAAAACAGAGGAGGTGAAACGTTGAAGACTTGGAGATGTTCACCCTTAACGATTTTTATCCTGCTATTCACTTTCTTCTAATTCGAGCAATCATCAACTCACAATGAATCCTAATTAACTAAACCCTAATCTCTTAGTAATTTAGTTTCCTTTGCTCTAACTAATTATTAATCTCTTAATTAATTAATCAAAACCGAGGGTGATGCACAACACTGATTCAAATTCTGATAAGATCAAAAGTGGTTTTAGATTGAATTAATGTCACTTATTCAACCTAACTCTAATCCAATTGACAGTTATGAGAATCATAGAATTGCATATCTATTAATACACTATCTCTAGTTTAATTAACAGATACGAGAATAAGGATTTCAAGCTATTAGTTAAATGTTGATTTTCACAAATCTAAATGACAACTGAATTAAAATTAGGTTACCTCTCAGTAATCCTGACTTCTTGTGATGAAGAACGAAAACCAAATCCTTGAGTTGAATCAATACTTAGCATAAAAGAAAGAAAAGCTTGGATTAATCCTCTGTGCCGGGATGAACAGAGCTCCTCATCCTCAACGTTAGAGTTTAGTTGTTCATAGTGCAGTAAAACATAGATAGTATTCTGTGTACGTGAAGGAAAAGTGAAACTGCCTAAGTGACTAACCCTAATGGTTATGTCCCTATTTATACTAATAACTAAACCTAATTCAAACATGTTAAATTCAAAACAAACTAATCCTAATGGAATTAAAATTACTGACATGAATTACAATTCTGCAGACTTGAAATTGGGCTTGGATCAATGCTTGTTTCTCTTCTGATTGAAAGTTCATTAATCTTTACTGACTTTGGCTTGTGTTCTAATCATGGTTTTGGGCTTTAAATTTTGAGTGTAAGCTTGCTAAACCATGATTAGAAATCACAAAATATGGGCTTATTAGGAGACTTGGGAACAAGGCCCACGCCTAGGCTTGATGAACCAAGCCTAGGCATGGTTTGATTTGGGGCTGCCATAGGGGACCACACCTAGGCGTGGTTTATGCCTTGGATTGCCACGCCTAGCCGTGGCTTGCTTGGAGAAGTTGTGTGTTGGTTCCACGCCTAGGTGTGGTTTGTGCTTTGAGTCACCATGCCTAGGCATGATTGGTTAGTTCTTCTTTGGTTGCTGCTTGGTATGCTTGGCCTCATGTCACGCCTAGGATTGTTTTCTTGCTCTTTCTAGGCGTGGCCTCCTATAATCCAGGGTTGATTTCCATGTCTTGTTTCACTTGGTGCTTGCTTCATGTTACTTGTTTCTTCATCAAATCTTTTTTAACTTACCTCACCAACTTGCAAACTTGAATTTTGATGATTACCCATGAGTGTGGGGCTTCAAACCTTGAAATTGACCAAGGAAAACATCACAAAACTCAACCGACATATAGCCCACGCCTAGGCGTGATGCTCCGCGGCTGTTTTCCAGCATCACTTTTCAGGCTGTTTCGGGGCTCAAACCAATTGTCCAATATAAAAATCTATATATCAAATTGAAGCCCTGGATGTTAGCTTTCAAATGAGACTAAAATTGCATCATTTGGAGCTCTGTAGATTGAGGTATCCCCACTTTAGTGCAGAGAGGTCAAGTTGACAGCACACTCAAAAGTGCACCATGCTTAGGCGTGGCTTGCCTTGAGTTTTTCCACGCCTAGGTGTGGTCCTTTGGCACTCCAGGGTGATTTTTTCACCCCTAGGCTTGGTGGTTCATGCTCCAATGTGTTGGTTTCTTCTTCCTCAAGCTTTTTCTGTCTCTTCTTTCTTTTTCCTCAAGCTTCTTCAATTTCTTCTTTCTTCTTCCTCAAACTTCTTCAATTTCTTCTTTCTTCTTCCTCAAACTTCTTCCATTTTCTTTTCTATTCTCTTTTATTTCCTGTAAACACATAACTAAATACTCAAAGCAATGTTTAGTGAAGATTAAGCTGAATTTACTTGAGTATTAAGCTAAATTTTTACTTAAATTACAAGAAACTAGTGAGGAAAACCCTTAATGATTCACATGCATCACTCTCCTCTGAAAATTCATCATAAAAGGTTTTATAAAGATGAGGACGTGCTTCATCAGACTCAAAAATAGGGCAAAGAAGAGAACGGTACCTACTACCTCGATAAGACCACGGAGGAAGAGGATGAACTTCCTCTGTAATGGGTCTCTTCCCTCGTGAAGAGCTTGGTCTCGCTGAAGTGGGAAGAGGCGGCGGTGGTTGCCCAGACGGCAGCGACGACTCATGGGAGGCACGGGCTTGAGCAGACCAGGTGGACGGTGGAGGAATCTCGGCGCTGGTCTTCCGATTAGTGGTTTTCCTTCTCGCCATCTTGAAGTGGGTGAGTGAAGGTAAGATTGAGATGCTGCTGGAATGTGTTATGTGTTAGGGTTTGGAGTGTTGGTGTGAATGTGAATGGTGTTGTGAGCTCTAGTGGGGTATTTATAGCGTCCACGGTGGTGTACAGTTTTCTTTCTCATTTTGTAATCCTTAGTGTATTTGCAGTTATGATGAGAGTAGTGGAGAAAAAGAATGATGCAATGGGAAATTATTGTGACCAATAAATGAGAACATGCAGTTATTATGGGAAAGAAAACCAAAGGTTGCATCTTGAAAATATTTTGAAAAGAAATGAAAAAACAAATGATCTTTAAAATATTTTTCTGCTAAAAAAATTCTTTTGTACTAAAGGTGATTTACTTTTAAAGAGACAGCTAGCACAAAAGACAAAACCAAGATATTGGTAAACATTAGAAATATGATAATGAGACCATCCACTAAGAAAAATTCATATAAGCCCAAAGAATGTTTGCTAGTATGAGGCCAATCTATTTCTAGGACCACTAGAACTTAGGACTACAAATTTTCATCACCCTCTGAAAAATGATGAAGAGTTACTCATCATATGCCAAAAAAATCTCCCCACGACCTGCGAGACAAAACCTCAGAAAATCTGGTTAGATAACATTAGGCAACAGAATCAGCACTAATAATACCTAATCTAGCTCTTAACATGCTATATCTATCCTCAGCCAGTGGTTTAGTGAAAATATCAGGCAATTGATCTTCATATTTGACAAATTGAATGTTGATATGGCTATTTTGAACATGTTCCCGAATTGAGTGATATCTTACTTCAATGTGCTTAGTTTTATAGTGCAAAACATGATTTTTAGAAATGTTAATGGCACTCATATTATCACACAACATGGGTATGTTCTCAGCCTTCAACTTATAATCACTAAGCTAATTTTTCAACCACAAAAATAAAGAGCAACAAGAAGAAGCAGCAATATACTCAGCCTCAGCAGAGAGTGCAACAATGGCTTGTTTCTTGCTAGACCAAATATTGAGAGAACTCCTCAAGAAATAGCAGATGCTGCTAGTGCTTCTATGATCCACTTTATTACCAGCATAGGATACCAACCACTGAAAATTCATCAGACTTAGGATACCAAAGCCCATGGTTGGAGGTTCGATGGATGTATCTAATGATTCTCTTAACAGCTATGAGATGGGATTCCTTTGGTTGAGATTGAAACCTTGAAAAATGCCCACTCTTAGCATGATACCGAGTCTCATCTACACTATTTGCTAATTCATCCTTGTCAAGCTTGCAATTTGGGTGCATAGGTGTGGTCATAGGTTTAGAATGCTCCAAACCGAATTTCTTCACAAGCTCCTTGGCATATTTTTCTTGATGAACAAAGGTGCCACTTGGAGTCTGGTTGATTTGCAATCCCAAGAAAAATTTGAGCTCTCCCATAATGCTTATGTCAAATTCATTAGTCATCACCCTACCAAAATTAGAACATAAAGACTCATCAGCTGACCCGAAAATGATGTCATCAACATACACTTGAACTATGATAAAACCATCATTAGAATCTTTGATGAAAAGGGTTTTATTAGTAGTTCCTCTATGAAAACCATTTTTTTTATTAAAAAAAGAATTTAATATTTCATACTAAGCTCTAGGAGCTTGAGGCAAACCATAAAGAGCTTTAGATAATTTAAAAACATGGTTTGGGAAAGATTTATTTTTAAAACCAGGGGGTTGAGAGACAAACACTTCCCTGTCAATGGTTCCATTGAGAAATGCATACTTCATATCCATTTTGAACAACTTGAATCCTTTATGGGCAACATAGGCTAGCAATAATCTGATAGCTTCCATCCTAGCAACAGAAACTACTAGATTCGCTATTTGTTATGATGGCCATACCCACGGCCAAGCCGTCGGTAAAACTGTGCGGGTAAAAAATCCGTTGATATTCTTTACCGACGGTGTCGAGGATCTATCTAATATTAATTCAATTTTATTGACGGACAGCCGTTGATATTTATACGTCGAAGTTAAAAAATTAATTAAATATTATCGACGAATAAGCCGTCGGTAACACTGCCATCGACAGAAAGTAAAAATTTTATATTAGTTTCCCTATTTTGCACTCATGTCAAATTATCTAAAAACATATTAATTATTCAGTAACGACCTGAATTAAGATATAAAAATAAAAAAGAAACAATGTAATAATTATTCAGTTACAGAGAGTACATATATCAATGTAAACAAACAAGTCAAAGTGATGTAATTATTCTAAAATACATAATAAAGACAAATAAAATGTCTCAAACATAATCTGGGTCATCACCGTACTGTGAGGGGCTGGTGGCTCTGTCCTGTTGCGGCGGAGGACTTGGGGATCTAACTAGGGGCGGTGGCGGTGGAGGCGGTGGGGGGAGGCATGGCTGTAAACGTAGCTAAGCCGGAGCCCCCACTCCGCATCAGCTATAAGAAGCTGTACATATCGGAGTATGCCTTCCTGAGCTGGGAGACCTCCTGTGACTGGGACTCGAGAGCGGTCTCAAGAGTCCGCACCTTCTCGTCACAAACGGCCTAAACCTGAGCAACCCTCTGACGATTTGCCTCTGCATGCTGTGAGAGGTCTCTATTGAGCAGTGTAACCTGCTTTCTCACATTAGGAGGGCTGGAGGCAGTATCGTCGTCGTCAACATCTCAGATAATGAGAGGGACGGAATACGCAGGAACGACACCCTTGCCGTACGCGTATATCCTCCCCTTCATGCAGCCGCCGGCAATCCGCAACCAAATCGCCTCATCATCGATCGGGGGAGACTCTAGACCACCCGCATCTATGATCGCCCTCCACTTTGCCTCAGGTCTATTCCTCTCCGCCTCGAACGCTTCCTGAAATAAGAGGCGATACAGAATGTGAGAGTTAACTAAAATAATAGCATATGAAAAAAATTATTAATTGCATTTTTTTTATCACTTACCTTGCAGTCATGTGACCGCTTGTCCACCCACTCACGATCCTTCTTGCGGGTGTGAGTCCTCGTAGACACCTCACTGAACGAGGGTGTTCATCCCATCTCAAGAAGAAACGGAAAGATAATAAATAATACAGACAAAATTGAAATTAATAATGAAAATCGTAAATTAATAACCATAACTTACCATCCTCTCTCTAGTGGCGGGGTTGGTGGTGAATCCGCCTGTGTGCATCAATCCACCGGTCTCGGAGGCTTGGTTCTTCGTGTTGGTCCGCTACAGCCTCTTGAAGTCTTCATCCCGCCAAAACTCAACTAACTGACCAAAGATGTCCTCAAGAATCCATCCAGGCGGCGCCCCCTTCTTCCGTATCTCGTGAAATAACTCTCGGAGCCTCTTGGCGGCTCTTTGCTGCCAAGACTCATACATCTTGAGCTCCTAACCCCTCTGGAGTCTGAAAAAGCTCTGAAAGAAACACACAGACGTATGAAGCACTTAAAACATACGCAACAAAATAATAGTGAATTAAAAGCTAGAATGGGAAATTGAAGCTAAGAAAAATACCCTCCAACGGTCCCGCCAAAATTGGACCACGTACTCCGAAGCCTGACTGAACTGAGGGACATAGCACTTGTAGTAATTGTAGTATTCCCATGAAATATTTAAGGTGCCCTTCCGCACGTGATTCTATTGTATTAAATAAATGAACATAAAATATTGCAAGTTCATATTTATTGTATTAAATAAATGAACATAAAATATTAAATAAGTATCTTACCAGTTACCTCCGTCCCAACGGAGGTACACACGACCAGCCTAGGCTGCGGCTGCCTCCTCACCGTCCCGCAAAGGGTTATCAACTGGGGGCTAAGGCATAGGGTCTGGCTCGAGAGGGGGCGATGCATCACATTCATCATCATGGCCGTGTGCTGGCTGTGATGATGTAGGTGCAGAGGTGGTCTGAGTGTGCCCATGAGTCCTCGGTGTATCGGATGATTGGACCTTGGATCCGGGGGTCGGGATCATCCTCATCGCCGGTAAACCCTCTGGTAGGGACGGCGTGGGGATTAGAGGAGGTGGCGGAGTGGCCGTATCTTGTATCGATGGAGGGTCAACCGGCCCGAGGTCGAGCGGTACGCCTGTCCTCTTCTTGGGCCGACTCCTACGACTGCCGGATCCCTTACCACGGTCTCCCCTACCCTTGCCACGGTCTCCCCGTGTCATGTGTCCTGCAATGAAAAAAGTGCATATAATCAAATACAAACAGATACCATAACTTAGCAAATAACACGTTTGATTATAACATCTATGATTATAAACTTAAAAGAATTACATATTTTAATGTTCATCGTCTTCTTGGAAGAACGCAATTCTGCTGAATCGGAACCAGGTTTGTTGGTCCCATGTTTATCAGCAGTCTCTTCTAAGTTTTCAGGATTATTTCATTCGTTTACTTGGACGTTGACTATATCAACCTGTCTGGCCAGGGAGCTAAGCGATGCTGGGATTTCAGTTTCATTTATCAGTCTAACAGAAATCTCCTCTAAATTCTAATATGCTTCATTTGGAACTACCTCGTCCTGAGATTTAATTTTACCCCTTGGTTTGCATTCAGTTGTGACCCTCCAATTCGATCTTCCCCGTCCGGGATATTGCATGTAATACACTTGGGGCGCATTCTGAGCCAATATGAATGGGTCATATTGAGCATAACGCATACTATGGTTAATCTTGGTAATACGATAACCCTTATGTGTGAGCGTTCCATGAGGCCTAGCAGGATCGTACCACTTACATCTGAATAGAACTACTCGGTTTTTTGGTTCCCCTGAGTACTCGAGCTCGAGAATTTCATTCAGCATTCCATATCAATCACATCCACCTTGGCCTGCATCACCTTTCAGATAAATACCTGTGTTGTCCATTGTTCTTCCTCTAGAATTACTATGAGTTTGAAATTTCATTCCATTTACTTTCATTATTGTACAACTGGTATATTCACACGGAGTAGCCCGAAAGTTAAGTTAAGAATCTGAGGGTCAATGACTCCATGCGTTGGATCATTTACGTACGCTTGAAACCACTTTGAAAAGTGTTGCATATCACCCGAACCATGAATTTTCTCATACAACCTGACATTATAATAGTGTTAAGTTTTACGTATTGTTTCAGTTCTAAATCTTATCAATTTCAAAAAAGATTATACCTGCCAATTTCTTTGATTTTGGTGCAATTTAGCAGAATATTTAGGTGTGCTGAGTTAAGTTCAGGATAACTTAGCCATTTATTTTTTGCTTCCTACCCCCCAAATCTCCCGGTTGGTTGAAAACGGATAATGTTGGCACCATTAGTTCCCCCTTTTTCATCTTTACGACCAACTCTTGTTTGAACGGATTCAACATGCGGCTCAAAGTAGTATGAACAAAAGTATGATGTTTCCTTAGACAGGTACGCCTCACATATTGAGCCTTCTACTCTTGAATGATTTTTAACTGATCTCTTAAAGGTTCCTATTTGTCGCTCAAAAGGATACATCCATCGATACTGAACAGGACCGCATACACGTGCTTTGTAGGGTAAGTGTAGTGGAAGATGTTCCATAACATTAAAGAATCCGGGAGGAAAGATCCTTTCTAACTTACAAAAGGATAACGAGTATGTTTTGTTCCATATGCTCAAGATTCCTAGCGGATAAGGTTGGGGAGCACAAGTCTCTAAAGAATTGGCTTAGCTCGGTCAACGGCTTCCAAACATGATCGGGTAATTCCCTAAGGGCAACAAGAAGTAAGCATTGCATAAACATGTGAAAATCATGACTTTTCATGCCCTGAAGTCTTCCTCGAGACATATTAGTGCACTTGCTTAAATTAGAAGCGTATCCATCGGGTAGTCTCAATTCTTGTAACCAACGACACAAAGTTTGTCTTTGTCCAGACGACAACACAAAACAGGCCTTAGACTTTGCAAAACTACCATTCCCAAGTGACACAAGGTTAAGTACAGGTCTCCTACACAGATCTGCTTGATCCATCCTTGCCTTATGGTTATACTTAGTTCTGTCGCTATCCATAATCGTGTGGATGACATTATAAAATACGTTCTTCTCAATGTGCGTCACATCAAGACAATGACGGACATCGAGATCCTTCCAATAGGGTAAATCCCAGAATATGCTTCTTTTTGTCCAATTATGTTCTACATCGTAACCGGGAAGTTGTTACCGATGACCCAGATCAACTATTCTCGGGTATTCCCTAACCCTATAAAGGCCTTCCTCCCTGCTTGATCAGATGACAGACGCGTCATTATCTTCCGTGTTCTTCCTAAAAGAACCACGGTTCCTCCTGTATGCATGATTTTGTGGCAAAAACGCCTGTGGCAGTCAAACCAGCTCTTTTTCCCACCATACTTCAGCTGGAATGCCTTTGTGTCTTCCATACAAACTGGGCGAGACAATTTACTTTGAGTCATCCAACCAGACAACATACCATATGCAGAAAAATCATTTATTGTCCACATCAACACAGCGCTAAGATTGAAATTTGTCTTTGTAAACACATGATACGTAAGAACCCCCGGATTCCATAACTTAATCAACTCATCCACTAAAGGTTGAAGGTAAACATCAATCTTAGATTTCGGATTTCAGGTCTAGGTATTACGCACGTTAGAAACAGATACGAATCTTTCATACACATTTTGGGAGGAAGAATGTAAGGGGTTATAATGACAGGCCAGCAAGAATAAGGACTGCTGAAATTGGCATTTGGGGTAAACCCCTTCGAGCAGAGCTTAAGTCTGATATTTCGAGGTTCGGCAGAAAAATCGGGGTGTTTATGATCAAATTGACGCCATTGAAGACCATGAGAGGGGTGGGTCATAACATCGTCAGAACGATGATTTTTGTAATGCCACCTCATATGAGGAGCTGAGCTCATTGGCGCATACAACCTCTAAAGGCTAGGAATTAATGGTAATTAGTGCATTATCTTGAAAGGGACATTCTTGGGGCGCTTTTTGGGGTTATATCTAGGTGTGTTGCAAAACTTACGTTCATTTAAAACCTCATCCTCACTGTAATATAACATACAACCATTGAGGCAACAATCAATTTTAACCACTTTTAGACCCAATTGAGAATTTAGTTTCTTTGCTTCATAGTAGTTCCTAGGAATTTCAGTCGGGTCGTTGGCCACCTCTCTAACTAGTCCACAAACTTGTTCGAATGCATGTTGACTATAATTATTTTCGGACTCAATGGCTAACATTCTTGTCGCAATTGACAGTTGAGAAAAAACCGAACCTTCCCAAAGAGGCTTCCTCACTGATTTAAGCAATTGGTAAAATGTTTGTGCATCAGGATGGGGTTCTTCTTGATCTTCTTCCTCATTATCCTCTAACGTTTCAAAATGTGGGAAGGCATCCGCAACCATTGCCTCGTACCTAACCATGTTTTCATTCCTGCCTCGTACCTAACCATGTTTTCATTCCAACTATTCAATGCCGGCTCATCATTATTTGCGTTGTAACCGCCGAGCGCGTACCTACTTAGGTCTTCCAAAGTACCTTCCTTGTGTTGTACCCACGTTACATAGTTGGTCACAAAATCCACCCTTACGTCATCAATGTTTATAAACTTCATACACTTACATTTGGCACACGGGCACATAACTTTTCCCAACCTAACATAGTCGTTAATGCTCATGTAGTGGGCTACGAATTGGTCTAATCCGCTTATATATGATGGTTTAAGTCCCCCTCTATTCGAATATACTCTATCGTACATCCACAAACGCGATTGCTCCATTATTTATTTACATGATTAGTCCCTACATTTGCCAAAATTTTAACCCAATTTAACTTAAATTTTTTAAATTTATGTAATTTTTTAAAAATTTGGGTAGAGCGTCCCCTAAAATAGGACCCCCCAATGAATTGTAGACATTAAATAAATCTCAAAATTCGTAAACAATCAACACACAATTTAGCAATTAGTGTTATTTAATCATATTCGTTCTATCCACCTTATTCCCCATATCAAATATGGAGTAAACACAATCAATCTCCACAGCAAACAAACTGGAAGGATCTCTACGCCACTGCACAGATTCATTCTTCTCTCACATTCTACAAATCTATCCTAAGTGTTCAAGTCTCTATGTTAGACATGTATTCACATTTTTCAATTAATTATTTGAGTCAAATAAATTATTTAATCACCATTTAATATTAGTATCTGATCAACACTAAATAATTGGAATAGGTAACCAACCTAATCGTGTGGCAAAAATTTGCAAAACACCAAAATCAGCACAAACAGCTATGATACCCACCCTCTACAGCAGTCCAAATCAGCATCTTTAACCTGAAAATAAGCAAAATAGGCACAATGAGCAAACACATAATGTACAAAATTTAGGGTCATTAAAAACGAACGGAAAAACAGAGCAAATCAGAAAAACTAAACTGATTAATCGAAGAGAAACTCGCCACGAGTCCAATGCCGGTAACGGAATGTCAAACAGAGGTTTGAGGAGGGAAAAACTGAGGTGAGAAGGTGGTGGGGGTGGTGGAGAGAGATGGTGAGTTGTGTGTTGTTGCTTCTGCAGAAATGAGGGGGAGAAGAGAATCGTTGCGCTGTTGAAGACGATTTTTAATTTTACCTGAGCTGTCGTTACGTCTAAGGGTGTCAAACGGGTCGAAGACCGCCAGGGCGATCAGCTTTGCTCGCCAAAAAAGTTGGGCCAGGCTAGGATTTTGGGACCGCCATATCGTAAAAGCCCGCTTAACCCGTACCGCCTAACCTGCGGGCTTTGGTGGGCTTCAGCGGGGCAGGGTGGGTTGGCCCGGCGGGCCTGCCCTTTTTCAGTTTTATTAAAAAAAATTTGAGCTTTTGTATTAAATTACAAACTACTCACATGGCCACACCCAGCAGAGAAGCTCTTCACCGTCATAGTTGCAGCTTCTCGCTGGCATAGATCTTCCCCTTTGCAACACCTCCCTGTGGCATCTGGCAAGCTCGTCACCGACTCATCAACCAGGTCCACGTCGCAGCCATCGAATCAATGTCCCGACACCTCCTCTCTCAAGTCGTCCAGTGCCGCCGCGTCGCCGTCTTTCTCTGTTTATTCTGCAACTCTTCCCTGGTTGTATTTTTTTTGGACATGCTTCCTGGTTATGCTACAATTACATTATGATGTTTATTTATTTATTTTTAATGATTTATCAGATAGATATGAAGGATTTTATTTGATTTTATTATGCAAAGATTTCTGTGGAAGTAATGTTTATCAAATTTGTCAATTTTTTCATCTTCATTTGGTAATTTTGCCTGAAACAAGGAGTTTAAGTACGCAATTAGCAATTTAAAAAAAATTAAAAGATAGGCGGGCTTCTAGCAGGGCAAGGTGGGGTGGGATGGCCCGTTTGACACCCCTAGGTACATCCCATGTTCTTATATTACCGTCGATAATAGTAATAAATGCGCCAATTTTAAATTTTCAATAAATAATTATACGGACGGCTAAGCCATCTATAACGCGAGCCGTGAATATTATGTTGTCGTCGTTCATTTCCGACGACTTAGTCGTCGGTAATATAAGTAAAATATCGACGACCTTTTTTTCGACGACTTAGCCGTCGGTAAATTATTGTTATTTTCGACGCCTCAGTCGTCGATACAGTGGGTATGTTACCAATATTACTCGTTGGTGAATACCGTCAGCTTAGCCATGGGTAATAATTGCAGGCAATTCCTTCTGGCGACGTAACCATTAACGACGACTTTGCCGTCGATAAATTATGAATATTACCGACGGTCAGAACGTCTGTAACAATGGGTCGTCATGGCGCTTCTCGGCGCGAAATCTTATGAAAGTATTATCGACGGATGCCGTCGGTAAGTCCCGCCTCCTATATTTCCCGTTTTCCTTATTATTATCGACAACTATGGTTACTATATGGAAGGCCTAGCCGTCGGTACACTCCGCATGCTGATGCCGTCTGTAGATGAGAGTATTGTAGTAGTGAGGGGTAAATGACTCAGCATAGTCAGTTCCTTCTTCTGAATCTTGATCGTTCTTAACTCCGCAGTCGGTTCGACATCAATATCATCGTACTCCTTAAGAGCCTCGTACTCGTAGAAGACAACTCCACTTCCCATCTACGTAAGGGTAAACGAAAGGGGGTAAGAACCTATCGTTCTCAGCACTTAAGCATACGAGTTATAGAAAGGGCCACTAATCTATCTTAGGGCTAATGTCACGTAAGATAACACGTATTCGGTTATAATATCCTAGAACATCGTATCCTTAACTTAGTTATCCAACTTATTGTCGCGTATCTTATTACAAACGTCATATCTCTATCATATCCATCATATTCATGATTTCTCATAGTCAACATTCATATCTCAACTCATATCATTATAGATCCAGTATCATCATTATAATTCCATTATCAAGAATTCCACTAAGGAAATCTTATGTCTTATATCAACCATTTCATCGTCAAGCAACTAATAGAGGACAAGGGAACAAGTGTGCGAGCACACACAAATAATACAAGCAATGATGCCCAAAATCCTTTCGGAATTCGGACTTTCCACCGGCAAGTGCATCGGATCGTATCAAGTAATAAAAGTTGGTAAGAGTTATCGTCCCACGAGGATTAATGGAATAAGCAATAATGATCAATCAATTCTCTAATTAGACAAAATCAATTACCAAAGATGTGGTGAATCGGAGTCAAATCTAATGTAATCTAATCTCCTAAAATCATGCAAAATCAATTAAAATCCGACAAAATCAATGAATTCAAAACTTGGACAGTAAGCAATAATTAATGGAAAATCAATAATAATGAGGACAACCCAAAGATTTGGAGATATTCACCCAAACAAAACCCTAATCCAATTATCACCTTCTTCTCATGCAAGTAATCATCGAATCACCATGAACCTTAATTAACTAAACCCTAATCTCTTAGTAATTTAGTTTCTCTAACCCTAATTAATTATCAATCTCTTGATTAACTAGTTAAAATATAGATTAAGATCAACCTAGTTCAATTATGTGAAGCACAATAAGAATTACAGATCAGTTTAATGTCACTTACTAATCTTTTGAATCCTAATTGAAATTCACAAATAATGGCATAAATAACCAATTGATTATCTCTAATCTTACTGGAGATTTATGTGTAAACCATATTACAATATGCATGTAAGGTTTTTATGATTAGGTTTTGATGAATGACAACCATTATGGAATTGAGGACAAGCATAGGATTCAAGATATAATTTCGAAAGCAAACAACAAGACAAGAAGACGAGTCCGCAAGCTTTGAAGATGGTTTAGTATCTTAGGATTTAGGTAAACTTCTTGTCAAGAACCAAAGTTTATTATCTCTCTCACACACACAA
>JASCZI010121478.1:11809-32261 GCA_036250425.1 Stylosanthes scabra | reverse complement strand
ATATATATATATATATATATATATATATATATATATATTTTCTCTTTATTACACGATATATGTAAATGCATACATAAATTTCTTATAATAAATATAGAAAATAAATAAGAATTATAAGAACTTACCATTGTATATCACTTCTATTATTAATGAAATAAAAAAATGTGTTTCATTATTTAGTTTATACATAGGACAATATGAATAGAGCGACAAAGAAATTATAGAGAATTTTGAATCATTCTTTAAAAAAGATGAATAATAAATAAATAATGCTACTTAAGCTTCATATCAATAATTATCTATTATTTAGTTTTAAATTTAATTTATTAATTATTATACTTTTAATAAACCAGTGTTACCTTTTTTTAAAGTATTTTCGAATCACGTGTTTTGTTTGTTTAGAAAATCGGTTTATTCTCGACTCAAAGAGGAGTTCATCAAGTTCAATTGAGACAATTAGCTGCGCCATCAAGGCTAATTTCTCAACCATCATCACAGTTACCAACCTACAACATCATACTTGGTATGCTAAATACACTCCAATATACATATGTTTCCTGTTCAGATGATGACACTTTAATTGTCTTTCCATGAAGACAGGTCTCTAGGCGTATTAAAGCTTGATATGTGGAAGGTAGGCCCATACTGATTGCATAATGGAATTTCAGAAAATTAAACGGTGTTATGTTGAGTTTAAGATTGGGCCAAGCGGTTAAATTTGGATTTCTAAAAAGAAAATTTTTTTTTTCTAGCCTTTTATATGGACCGAATCTGTTGAGTTTTTTATTTAGATTGTAACAAATGGATAAAAAACATTGTTTCACATGTGCCTCATTTTTCTGGACCGTCTGTAATGATGATATATTAACGTGACATATGGTCAAAAAAAAAAACGTCACATAGTTTATTTATTTGTTTTTTTTTTTAATGTAATGGTGGAAATATACTTATATACTTATATATAGAATTAATTATGTAGTCACCCAAAAAAAATTAAGTATACCAATAAAATTTTATTGTTATTGTTATTTAGTGAAATTTTATTAAATTTTAAAAATAGTAAAATTTATTTAGGGTTTCAATAAAATTTGATTTTTCTTGTTAATTTAATTAGAGACTATGCAATATGATAAAAAATTTAGAACTTATTATAAGGTGAAATTTTTTTAAATTTAAGAAAGTAGTAGAACTTATTTAGGGTTTCCATAAAATTTAAAATTTATTATTAATTTAAAAACAATTTAATGTGAAAATTGATTTATAAATTCTTATAAGTTGAAATTTTCTTAATTTAAAAAATAGTAGAATTTATTGAGAGTCCCACTCAAATTTCTCAAATTTGATTGTTAGTATTAATTAAAAAACCATGGTTTATTGTTAGTACTATTAAGTGTTTAGGCTTGCTTTATTCTATAGAGCTTAAGGTTTATGGTTGTGTAGGATTTATGTTTTTTTTTTTTTTTATGTTATATATAAATTTTGGAAGGAAAAAATGTTTTTTTTTTTTTTTTATAAAAAAAAAGTTAAGAAGTTTTTCATGTTAATTTTTTTTTTTGGTGACGATGTTAAACAAAAGTTTGACATCTTTTATATTGATTTTTTTAAATGAATTATCTTTTAATTGGAAGGCTAATTACTTGATAACATTTTTTTAAAGAAAAAATGCTAGCAACTATCAGATACCAATTTTTTTTTTTTTTTTGGGCTGTAGATTATTAGGTGAGAATTTCACCACTCCATCCCACGCCTGAAGTATTATTCTATTTTATTCTCCTTAGATCAAACAACTTCCTATTATCAATCTTTGAACACCAAGACGGGCTTCCCTGGTAACGACTTTCTACAACGTTGCTCCCTCGAATATCTTTTATTTTGGGTTGGACTAAGGTCAAATAGAAAATCCGGTTCGAAAAATCGCCCCAACTAGAGCTTGGATCCTACCCTACACTCCTTGTGCTGCGTTGAGAATTTGATCGAGCACTTATGTGTCCCTCCCATCGCCGCGCTATCTCATCCGTCAATCCAGCAGCTGTCGCCTCTCGCCACGACGATTCATCCGTCAGTCTGGTAATGAGTCGCCGCTGTGCCGCTTCCTTCGTTCGCTTGGCACTAACCCACTGCCACAGTGTCTTCTCCATCAGCCCGGTGTAAGCCTCTCGTCCTGCTATCTTCTCTGTCAGCCCGCTATCACCACCTCCGGTGATGTCGGCGGCTGCAGTGATACCAAGCTTGGTTGCTCGCGGTCTTCGTCCGCCACCTGCTTGGTTCTCTCCGCTGTCGGTGGTTTGCACCTATCCGGCTCGTGTTGGTTTTGTTTAAGTCGCCATCTTTCCTCCTTTGTACTGATCAATCAATTAGGGAATTAGGGTTCATCCTATTATTGGGTCTCTCTAAAACAATCACAAACAAATGTTTTCGATCCACCCTCAGAATAACACTTTTTTGTGATATTCAAGCATTGCTTCTTAAATTTTTTTTAAACAAACATAATTCAAAGATTGGAGCCCAATATGAATTCCAAGTCCGATCCACACCTGAGTAACGGAAAAATATAACCCCGTTAAAATATATCCTGGGCTAGGATGTGCAGCTGTCAACTGCTTATTGGATAGCATTAGTATCCTCATTAGAAGACAAATCCATTGTCCTCATACTAGACCTTCCCTAATAATAATTCAAAACATACCATTATAATAAGACATAGAATACACCAATTATCAAGTACCAAGTTAGCCACCACACATAATTAATAGCTTTTTTATACCATATATCACCTATGTTTCCTGACACCGTATTATCCAATCTTGGCTGTTGTTGCATGTCAATTGAATCCACTTTTCTTCTCAACAAAATCCTTCTATCTTGAACCTAACCTCAGTTGCACCAATGGATTTCATGCGGTCTATTATTTTGTCGTGCAGAAGTTTTATCCCCCAACTGATTTCATTTTTACCATTAATCCACCCTATATATCCTTTCTAGCTACCACAATAGTGATCTTTTCTTCATAGCATTTTCTTCGTCTAGCATAAATTGAGTTGCCACTTGAATACCATACAAATATGTCTCACCTTCAGACTTTTTCCCAACTTCAGATTCTCTCCAACACTTTACTCAATCACTCAAGGTTTGAAGTCATTAAACCAGCAATATGTTTTTTTTTTTTTTTATCATTTCACAAGCTCTCGACCACAACTAAAAGAAATTGTGGGAGATTAAATTACATCCAAGTCTCTAGCGGGTTACACGCCCAAGAAACAGAATCCAACACAAAACTCCAAAACTAGACAAAGAAAACCAAAACAAAGGTTCCTTCACCAATACTCCCAAATTACTCTATGATTCCAAGATTCACTACCTAGTGCAACTCCAAACACCAAAAGACCTACAATCATTAGCAAACATTCTTCTATTCTCCAAAGACAGACCAATCCCCATTCCAATCAATTGCCACAATCACTCCCAAATATACCACTTCATTTTAAGTTCAAACACCCCACCAACCACGTGTTAAAATATTACAAATCTCTTTATACAACCCAATATTCCCATCCCCTAATTCACTACAAATCCAAACAACTAACAATGAAGATGATTTTGCTAACCTGTGCATCGCTGAGATATTTTTTTCTTTCTTCTTCTTGATTTTTTTATAAGTGTTATTTCCTAGATTTCATCCTCTACTTCCTAGTTTGCTTTGATTTGCTTTTTGACTCTCTCCTCGTCATTGCATAACAAATTTAAACTTCTTCCAACACTCCATGTTCTTGAACATTCATTGCCAGAAATGTTGTCATCTGATTCAGGTTTTGTCCTATCATTTATTTCTAAAATTCTTTCTTCCTCAATTTTTTCTTTATCTTTTCATTGTATTTCCCCTCTTCTTCTTTGTGTTTTTCCTTCCTTTATTTTTTTTATTCAATAAAGAAACTCTTGGCTTCGCCGTTAGCACCCTTTTTCTATTTCCTTTTTATGGTTTTCTTTGGTTGTATGGACCTGATTCCTATCATCACGTTGAGTTTGGCCCAGGTTCACATTAAATTCTTCAAAATTTCACTCACTCTCCTTCCATGGATGAAAATGTTCAAATCCAGGAGGTGCACTTAGTCCTGAATCCGATTTGGAGTCCACTTTCCTAGGTTTGTCCACTTCGTTCTCTAGGCATTCCTCATATTTATTCTTCTATTGCTCTTTCTCTCTGCTGTAGTAACTCATTCTTTATCTCTACTAGTTCTTCCCATAGTTCTTTTCTTTCTCTTATTGTATTTAGGGGATATACCTACACAAATAACACCATTTCCTTACCAATAGGCAAATCCATCTAGTCCCTTGCACCATTTGGTTCAGAGTAACAATTCATTTTCCCATATGCAGATCAAACCCTCCACTTTCATTCACCGTAGGAACCCACTCCCAAATATAATCTATATTCTCTCAGATTTTGTTGATTCATATTCTTTCAGATCAGCAGCCTTAGTCTCCACTAGTTTCACCATCCTAGCTCCACTTTTACTTATTAATTCCTTTATACACCCCATCTTCCCACCCCCTTTTACTCCTATGCAATTTCAGAAAATAATCATAAATACAAATCTTGTAAATCACCTATCTCCTTATTTTGCTTCTTTTTCCATCTCCTGTTTCTCTTCGGAGTCCGCTCTACCTCTTTGCTTGTGTCCTCCCATGCTTTGTCCTTGAGACATTTCGTTGCTTTCATGTCAATGTCTGCTACAAGACATGCTTTATTCCCGACATGCCATGTTGTTTCGGCTTTTTCATCCATATCTTCAATTACTTTAACCCAAGTTGGGAAACAGCAAAAAATATCATATAAAAATTCCCCTTAGCTAAAAGGAGTGACAAGTTTTTTGCACTGGACCATGCTGTAGCAAACAATGAAGAATTGACTCTGGTTCCAAATGGCAGCGAGGACATATAGGGGAGGTTGATGTAAAGTGATAATGAATCACTAGAAACATAGGTAACTTCCCGTGGCTAGTTCTGTTGGATTTTAGCCCATTACAAACAGAAATTTAAATCAACCATATATAAATACATATGAAAAAACTACAAGATTACCTAAACTCATCTACCTGCATAATTACTCTACTAAATATTATCAAATACTGCAATTGAAACATGCTTCCTGAATTGGTCAAGTGAATTAGACAACCCGAATTCTAAGTTTTCTACTCACACACACTCCACTAAACCCTTTCTGCCGAAGGGATTCAAACTTGGTATGGCATCTTCAGAGGCCAACACAATTGCCACTTGTTCCAACGCCTCAGCCACAATATGATAGTTTCTTTTTTTTTTTTTTCATTGGATTGGACAACCCCCAATTCTAAATATCACAACACACATCCTAAACACTCACCCACTCTACCAAAATGATTTAAACTTGTGATGTGGCATTTTTTTTATTTTTTGGACTTGCATACACACACTAACTCACACACACATCCTCTCATGGGATTGAACTGCAGCATTTAGGAAGCCAACAAATCCTCCATCTCAACCAAGCCGATGTGGCATTTAAGAGGCAAATAATTTGCCATATGAGCTAGGGCCTCAGTCACAAGTAGCTTGATTCATGGCTTCATGCTTTCCAGAACAGGTGGTGGATATTGTGATTGTGAATTGAAACAAAAAAAAAAATAGTGGTACCTAGTCTTTTTCCTGGGTGGCTGGTTCATCGTAGCTTTTTTTGCCCTTTTTGTTTCCGGACACCCGTTTACAAGTGGGCCTGATTTATTTTGTGGCCCAATAATATGAAGCCTAACGACAAATAACTGATATCACGCCATGACCCCAAAAAAAAAAAAACCCATATTACGGTAATCTTTACCCTCTTCCACTCCGAATCCAATGTCTCCTTCACAGTCTGAGATTCTGAGTAGAGCTTTTAGCTACATAGCTTCCTAATTTCTACCCAAAATCAAATAAATAAAAGAAAAAAAATGCAAGCATTTCGAAGAATCGCAACCTCTATCTTATTATCAAAACGGAAGAAAATAAACGCACCGTCGTTCACCGTTGCCGCCAAACCCTATCTCAAATTTTCCGGCGAAGTTCCCGCGACGAGGTTCTGGTCGTCGGGGCGCATTTCTGGCAACGGTGAAGACGAATGGAACGAGGCGTGGGAGTCGGCGTGGCTTCCGGAGGATCTCACGCCCAAGTCTCGGGCTCCATGGGAGACCGATGTTAACTTTGGTTCCTTCTCGACGTCCTTGCCGGAGTCTTCCTCCACCGCTATTTCTGCCGGCGTTGTGGCAGCGGAGTCTGAAGCGCACGCTGACGCGGAGACAAAGGCGTTCGTGGAGGAGATGAACGAGAATTGGGAGGTTAGAAGAAAGAAGGGATCGAAGGAGAAGGAGAAGGTGCAAAACGGTGACGTTTATAGCGTGGAGAGTATGAAGAAGGATTACCGGTTGAGGAAGCAAAGGGTGAACGCTGGGCTGTGGGTTAAGGAGATTGAGAAGCTCGAGGAAGCTAAGTTGGGGGATTCCTTTGGCGGCGGCAGCGGTGGCGATGACATTCAGAGATTGCTTGATAGCTGCTCGGAGTATGCCTCTCTCTCTCTCTGTCTCTTGTAATTGCATTCTTGAAAATTTGAACTGCATTTCTATTTTTATTTTTATTTTTTTAATTTTAAATAATGAAGGTTTTGTAATGTTAATGCATGCTGTGGATGGTCCCTTAATTGGATTTTGAATGAGTATTCAGAGTTGGTAAGTTGAAGTTGCGTAATACTGATGAGTGATGAGAATTTTAGATGTGATTGGACCATGTTAGTGAAGTTTAGGGTTCCCTTTTTTATGGAATAAACATAAAATTTATGTTGCAGGGAAGAGTTGTGTTATTGTAGGATCAGGTATGGCTTTGAGATCAATGAGGTACTTATTATATAATTTATGTTTTCATAATGAAAAAATACATGGAATCAACAACTTTTTCTTGAATTGTAAAAATTCTAAGTCTTTTGAGGAGTTTAGGATTTAGGGTTTAAATTTAGAACTTGGAGATGAAGGTTTGTGATTTAGGGTTTAAAATTTAAGATAAATAAAATTATTTTTAAAAAATCGGTTGATATTAGCTAAAAACAGTTGGCTTCCCCTACTTGAATCTTTTATAATAATCCATCAATGGGAAATCTCAAGAATTGAGCTCAAATCATGGTCCCTGCTGACTAGATAAGTCAGCTTTGTGAGGCACTGCGGCCTCAAAGGTCTTATGTTACTGAAGACTGCACACCATCTTATTCTTATGAGGCATTATAGCTGTTTTGATAGAGTAGGGCATGTGAAATTTATGTTAAATGTGGTCTCGTCAATGGGAGTTTTCTTGTAATGCTGCTTTGATAAGTTGCCATTCAATACGGTTATCTATCTACAACAAAATTAATAAATTATAAAAACAATAGTTTCTCATGTTAAATATAAACATGGAACCATGTATAATTTTTGAAATTCTGAGCAAGGATTAAGGAGTATTTGATAGTATCTCTTTTTATCAATTGATCCTATTTGGTGTTTATTCCATTTTCTACTGTCAATGACCAGCTCTGCTGATAACTTACCCCTTTTACTAATACTCGATTCATTTCTGACTATTCTGTGACATACCCCATGTCATGAAGACTATTAGGCTTGAAGTTTGGAAAATGTATAGCTCACTAGTGGTTTTATATGTGCTGAAATTCCACTTTTTGTTTAGCTCAAATGGTGTTGTAAGTATCAATCCTCGATTGGTTTTTTATATCTTAACATGCTCCTTTTCTTTTAGTTAAGAATCAACCCCTCCTTCCCCTTCTGCCTTTTTTGCTAATATATGCTACAGCAACTTGAATATTTTCAAATAATACATATGCTATAGTGCTATACTATTTCTTTGTGTTGTACTTGTACTTAATGCTTTGAACACTTGTAGCATCTTCGACTCCGGCAACAATGATCTGAACAACACAGAAGTTCCAACTTCCGAGTTCAAAAACATGCCTGATGGGTGGGAAACAATATCAAAATCTCAAGATGGAAACATATGGGAGATGTCCCAGAGAGAAGAGGATATACTTCTCCAAGAATTTGAGCGTCGAATTGCTTATAGCAAGTTTCAGGTGTGTCTAAAAATAGATTTATCTTCAAATTTTGCATTTGTAGTTGCAAAACAAAGCACTATGACCATTTTCACAAACAATAAAGTTCATGAATACATTCCTCGTTTCTGCAATGTCATGTCAGCTATCTTCAAATTTCTTTCTCAGCTCTTATTTGCAGCGCTTATTATTCACTATCTTATGAATCTGGAATGCAGATCGCTAGTTTTATCAAGACTCATATATTTAGTCGGAGGAGGCCAATCGATGGATGGAAATATATGATAGAGGTGGTGGGACCAAATGCTAAGAAAGGGAAGGGTAGTGTTTCTAGGATTCCCAGTCTATCTGATCCTGCAACTCAACCGTTTAAGGAGAAGACCCTCGTTGACAAGAGCTACATTCCCCTTCAGAGAAGGTAGTATCATGTATTCTCTTTTACTGTCTATAGGTATTATCATTCAAATATTGGCAGATAAGTGGACAGTTTCTATGCTGACAACTGATATTCTTCATGAATTCATGGTTAAAATGCTCAAAACGTTTCATGAAGTTATGCATTTTTGTTTTAAGTTGTCCCACTCTGCTGATTATTGGTAATGTATCTAATCTATTACATGTTGTGTCTTAAATTGCAACTTTGCGTCAACATTTAAATGTTTAATATAATAAGTTAATAAACTTGCAAGTAGAAAGATTGTTTGTTTAAGTAAAGCAGATTGCAGGCTATGGTATTTGAATTGAATCAGCTATTTATAAACAACTGGGGTTTTGTGGAGTGAGATTCATGAGAAATTGCTGATTACTGCTGTTGTTGAGATGGGAATTGCCAAAAAAAAAAAAAAAGGTTTTCAAGTAGTTATGGATATGCTTGGTGAGAATCATTGATACTAATAAAAACAATAAAAAAAAATACACGGGTAATCAAAAGTGAAAGAGTTAACCACCAATGCCCCCCGATTTTCATTTCACCGACAAAAATACCCCTGAATTTAGAAATGACAAAAGTGCTCATTTGTTAATTAGTTAATGTTATAATAGTTAGTTAACAAATGGGTACTTTTGTCATCATCAAAATTCGGGGTATTTTTGTTAGCGAAATGAAAATTTAGAGCCAATTTTGATAATTAACTCAGTGAAAAGAGAAGGAAGGGATTAGAGAAGTGAACTTACAAGCAGTTAAAATTTTTAAAGTAACAATGATTCTTATAATACAGATGAATTAAGTAGCAATCACCATTTAGACCAAAGGAGTAATCATCCACGTTGAAACCTTGAGTGCATATAAAATAACAATTCTAATTTAATCGTCATTTATCTTTTAGTGATAAATGTGACATAAGTACATGTCTTTTTTGTCTACATTTTCCGTTTGAAAAAAATTGAATAAATTGCCTATTGATAAAATTCATGATCTAGAGCAAAAGAGAGTAGAGAAGCAATGGAGAAAGAGAGAGGTTTGGGAGAAATGAATCATGTATTCATTACTCATTTTCTGAAATGATGAATCTGAGTAACTGTACATTTCTAATTTTCTTATATACTACATCCCAAAGACCTTTCATAACAGAAAGCTTAACCACATCAATAATCTAATTTTACATCAAAGTGTCATCCTGTCAAGTTAACTTATCAACAAACTAACTACACATGTAACTAACTATTCAACAGCCTCCCGCAAACTTGGAATGTGTGCATCATACATGCCAAGTTTGCCTTGATTTTTAGAGAATGGTCCTGGTGCCAAACTCTTTGTTAAAATGTCAGCCACTTGTTTAATTGAAGGAACTGGCAGCAATTTTAACGATCCGTCTTTAACGGAATCTCTCACGATATGACAATCTATTTCTATGTGCTTTGTCCTTTCATGGAAGACCGAATTTGAAGCTATGTGAATGGCAGATTGATTATCACAAAACAGAGTTGTAGGCTTCGACATTGTAACCTGCAGGTCCTTCAAGATATAGCTCAACCAACGTCCCTCACATGTGGCTAGGGCCAATGCTCTGTATTCTGCTTCTACAGATGATCTAGCAACCGTGTGTTGCTTTCTACTTTTCCAAGAGACTATGGAATAACCCAGAAAATAACAAAATCCTGAAACCGATCTTCTAGTATCGGGACAGGTTACCCAATCTGAATCCGAATAACCTGTCAGGGAGAGATCACAATCTGTTGAAAATAGAATCCCACGAGCTAGAGCCTGCTTTACATACCTCAGAATGTGTAGACCTGCCTTGAAATGTTCATCAGTGGCACAATCTAAATACTGGCTTAATTTGTTCACTGCGAAACTGAGATCGGGCCGAGTGTTAGTGAGGTACAACAGCCTCCCTATAAGCATGCGATAAGGAGTCAAATCAGCCAAGACAGAACCAGAAGACTTAGACAAAGTAGAAGTGTAAGCCATAGGAGTTGAGACAGGCTTAGCATTAGTGAGACCAAACTCATGAAGAAGATCCATAGCATACTTCCGCTGATAAAGAAGGATTCCAGTTTTGCTTCTAGCAACCTCAAAACGAAGGAAGTATTTCAGAGGGCCAAGATCCTTAATTTTGAATTTATCATCAAGCAATGAATTAACACGATTGATTTCACTCATGTCATTTCCAGCAAGGACAAGATCATCCACGTATACCAAGATGGCAGTGAAGGCAGCTGCATTGCCTTTGGTGAAGAGAGAATGGCCAGCCTTTGATTGAGTGTAACCGGAAGCTCGAAGAACAGAGCAAAGCTTGTGATTCCATTGCCGACTCGCCTGTTTAAGGCCATAGAGAGACCGCTCAAGCTTGCAAACTTGATTAGGAGGAACTAATAAACCGGGAGGAGGCTTCATATAAACCGTTTCGGGCAAATCACCATGTAAGAAGGCTGTGTTCACATCCAATTGATGTAGGAACCAGCCTCGTTGCGCAGTCAAGGCCAAGAGTACTCGAAATGTTGACATCTTGACAACTGGGCTAAAGGTGTTGAAGTAGTCAAAACCTGCCATCTGAGTATAACCCTTTGCAACTAGCCGAGTCTTATGTCTCTCCACCGTGCCATCAGGCTTCAGTTTGGTTTTAAAAACCCATTTGCAACCTACGCCCGTTTACCCTTTGGAAGAGGAGTAATAGACTAAGTTTTGTTGCTTTCAAGTGCGAGTAGTTCAGTATTGATTGCTTCTTTCCAGCAATCATGTTGGATTGCCTCCTCAAAAGTCTTGGGCTCAACAGTGGAATCAAGTGCAAGAGAGAAGGTTTTGTGTGTATGGGAAAACTTATCAAATGAAAGGAAATGTGATATTGGATATTTTAAAGATGATGTAGCAGCTGAGGAACAAACAGAATTGCAAATGACAGGCATGCAATGAAAATCTGCTAAGTGGGATGGTGGTTTTCTAAGTCTAGTAGACCGTCTAAGTGCAGGGGCAGGGGATGAGGATGATGCAGGGAGAGTGTTTGATGCAGAGGGGAGAGGTGATGCATTTCCTATTGGAGAAGATGATGCATGATTTGAATGTGTATGAGAAGGTGCAGAATACAACATGGATGGCATGGTAGAAGTAGAAAAGTCAGAGGAAGATAACAAATCAAAATCAGTGCAAGAAGGAGCAAAATATTTGGGAAGAACATCAGTGTTTAACATTTGTAAAGAGTCAGAATTTGGAATATGTAAAAATAGAAAAATGTCCTCATAAAAGATTACATCTCTGGACAAAAAAAATTTGAGAAGTGTTGATGTCCAAGAGAAGAAATCCTTTAGTTGTACACTTAAAGCCGAGGAAAATACATTTTCTAGCTCTCGGTTACAACTTGGTTCGATGGTTAGCTAGAGAGGAAGCAAATGCTAAACACCCAAAAACCTTGAAATGAGATATAGTTGGCAGCTTATCATGCAGAATGTGATAAGGAGCTCTAGCATTTGTGGCACTACTAGGTACCCGATTCATGACATGAATAGCATGGGCTAGAGCAAATGTCCAAAATTGTTTGGGTAAATTACTTTGAAAGATAAAAGCTCTAGCCATGTTAAGCATGTCCTAATGCTTCCTTTCTACCACTCCATTCTGTTGTGGGGTTTCCACACAGCTGGTTTGGTGAAGAATATCCTTAGAATCATAAAAAGTGTGTAAGCAGAATTCTTTACCATTATCAGTGCGAATGCACTTGATTCTTTTATTGAATTGAGTTTCAATAAACTGTAAAAACTTTGGAACTAGAGAAGCTACTTCAGATTTAGTTTCAATGAAGTAAATCCAACTAAATCTGCTTTTATCTTCAACAATAGACAAAAAACATCTATATCCATCAACAGACTCAACAGCCAATGGACTCCAAATATCCATGTGAACCAAATCAAAGCAATTATTTGAAAAGGTTGTGCTGTGAGGGAAAGGAAGACGTTTTTGCTTTACTAAATGACATGGTTCACAAGGAATATGCTTTACATCAAAGTTTAGAAAATGGTACTGTTTTTGTAAAGTCTCAATCCTATTAGTTGAAATGTGTCCTAGTCTACTATGCCACAAAGTTGCCATATCAGAATGATTGATGAGTGCATGAACCGCAGCTTGAGCCTTGGTGAGGTGTAACTGCCTTAATCATGTGTGAGTGGAATGTATGAATGAATTTTTGAAAACATATAGACCTGCTAGGAGTTCAGCAGTGCCAATCATCTTCGATGTCATCCGATCCTGAATCTCACATTTAATGTCATTAAATAAGAAATTGTATGGCTGTGTGTGTGTTGCTTTTGAAGCCGAAATCAAGTTAAAAGTGAAACTAGGTACAAACAGAACATCAGTTATGTAAAACATTTTCGAAAATTGAATTGTACCACAAATGGTGGTGACAATTCTTGAGCCATCTGGCAGCTGAAGAGTGATTGGATTCACTTTTCTAAAGTTTTTGAAAAAATGTAAGGAGCATGCAACACGGGCAGTGGCTCCCGAATCTAGAATCCAATCAGAATTCTATAGCTGGTGTTTAGACATGGATAAGATATGGTGTATACCTGTAGAGGGGGCTTGCACTTCAGATGCCAGATTAATGCTTTGAGGAGGTTTACCACTATGAAGCTGTAGCAAATCAAGTAATGCTGCTTGTTGTTCTTGTGAAAACAACAATCCCGGGCTATTGCTACTTCCCAACTTGGTGTCACTGACATTCTGCAAATTACCATCAGTGTGAATGCTGTTAACACTCTTTGTGTCATTCCGCTTATAGTGAGGAGGGAGCCCATGCTTGTGGTAGCAAGTGTCCACTAGATGTCCTGTTCTCCCACAGTGAGAACACTTCCTCAGTTGTTGTTTACCATTTTCCCCTCTTTCCCGAGTCGTTCTACCTCTCTCTCGTCCTCTAGAATCACTAAATTTACCATCAGAGCTGAATTCATAGTATTGAGTAGCATTAATCAAGTTCCTTGAGGTGTCTCGGGTGTTGGATAACTGCCTTTCTTGCTGCAGCATTAAAGAAAAGACAGCATTTACATCAGGAAGGGGCTTCATGAGCATGATTTGTGACCTAACTGTTGCAAAATCATCACTCAATCCTCGCAATAAACGAACCACATGAGACTGATCCCTGTATTTGCGAATGACACTAACAACACAAGTACATAGCCCTATGCATTCACAACTTGGAAGTGGCTGAAATTCATCAAATTCTTCCCATAATCCCTTCAATTTGGTGAAGTAAGCTGTGATTGTAGAGTCACCTTGCTTGGTAAGAAAAATCTCTTCTTCTAATTCAGCAACTCGAAACAGATCGCCATGAACCTGTGTTTTAAGTCTTTCCACAATTCGGATGCTATATCACACCATAACACACCGTGGAGTATTTCACTGCTAATAGAGGCATGTAACCAAGCCAATACCATATTATTGCAACGTTCCCATGCTACAAAAGAACTATCACTACCATCAGGCTTTGGCAATGTTAAATCAATAAAATGCAGTTTGTTCTTGGACCTAAGAGAAATCTTCACAGATCGCGACCAAGAATGATAATTCAAAGTCGTAAGAGGAGTAGTAGTGAGGGAGTTACCAGGATTCTCTCCATGATGCAACTAGAACGGGCTTGAAGGATCTTGTAACAGATTGATGCTAGGTCTTCCAGTTTTGTTCACTTGCTGTTGAACAATCGCCAATTGATTCATTAACTTGGCTAAGTTCTGCAGATCCACCGCAGAAAAACCTTGACCTTCGCCAGAAGAGACATCGATGCTGAGATCATCCATGATTGCACCAGATCGAAACAAAAATCAACTGAATCGAAGCGAGTAACAAATGATTCAGGACCTTTCACACTCAATCTCGTGATTGGAGCCTTCACTTCTCTAATTTGTGGAATCGTTAGGAAGTGAAGCAACTCTCATCATCTCTATTGTGTGAGTTCGAGTGCGAAGCTGAAAAATTAGGGTAAGAGATCGAAAGATAGAAGAAATTTGATTAGAAGAAGGAAAGTGAAAAAGGAAATGGAAACTTCACGAAGATGTGTTCCGATTCATCAGAAAGCTCTCTGCTCCTCCACGCTCACCGCACCATGATAAAATTCATGATCTAGAGCAAAAGAGAGTAGAGAAGCAATGGAGAAAGAGAGAGGTTTGGGAGAAATGAATCATGTATTCATTGCTCATTTTCTGAAATGATGAATCTGAGTAACTGTACATTCCTAATTTCCTTATATACTACATCCCAAAGACCTTTCATAACAGAAAGCTTAACCACATCAATAATCTAACTATACATCAAAGTGCCAGCCTGTCAAGTTAACTTATCAACAAACTAACTACACATGTAACTAACTATCCAACACCTATTAAGATTAACAAATCATGGCTAGAAAAACTGGTGTTTTAAACTATAACCGGCCACTATATTGATCGTGCTGCTATGGTTTCTCTTCAATGTGATATATAATAAGAATTGAGTCTTTTTTCCATTGGGTAGAGTTAGATGAATCCAATGATATGATGTGGTTCAATGTCATGGATTTTTTGTTCAAAAAAAAGAAAAAGAAAAGAAAAGAAAAGCAGAAGACTCATCAAGCTAAAACAACTAGCACATCACTACATATTAGTCACAGTGGTTGGAAAAATCATTGAATGGAAATTGAAATGTTGAGGCTGTTACAAATGTAAATGCATGATATATAATCTATTTGCACCGACCATTCAACAAAATATGCATACGAATAAACATTAAAAAGAAATTGAGCATCTTGAATTTCACACTTGGGAACCTATAAAAGTTGAGAGTTGAGACTTATATGCATAATATGATATTTTTCTTCGGCTAGAACGTGATGATGACGATGACTGGTGAATGCTCTATGATCCAAGAAGCACCGGCACACATCAAAAATAAAATAATCTTTAGATAGTAATTTTTCTAGATAAATTATAATACCATCTTAAAATTTATTTAGTTTAAACTATAAAATAATTTAACGTGTTTTATGAACTTTTAAAATCTATGAAGCACATTAAATCCAATAAAACATACTATTTGCAAACTCATCTTACACAGAATAAAATTTTTGAAACATTAAAAAATTTTCGATACTATCATCTAAGGTTGGACAGTGTAGTGTGACCACACATCCTTCAATTTGCTTGCTCATAAAGGTCCCTCCAAGAGAATATTCAATATTGTTCATAAGGTTCCCTAAAGACACATGACCCACCATGTGAGGTTATAGAGAGTGAATTCCCTCCATGTGGAATTCTAGCTTGAACTCTTTGAATCATGCATGAAGTAGAAAGACCATAGTTCATGCTTCTTGATCTGATTTGTTCTCTGATGGAGTTTGTTTAACTTGTAAATTTCAACTCTGGCGTTCACTAGGCTTTGTTTTGGAGAGAAGTAGAAAAGAAATAAAAGAAGAGAAATTGCAAAATTTCCTGTATAAATTACACATCAAAATTTACATCTTCCCTACCCTCTACATCTGTTCTACTTCATTCCAAACAAACAAAGCTTAGTGAGAGCCATATAGGAATTAGGAAATCGATCTCGAGTCTGAGCTATCCTTCAATAAGAAGGGTGAACAAAAATAGAAAGCTTAAAAAGATTTGATCACAAAATACCTTGTGCATAAGCACTTAAGCTAACTCAATTTACTAATTAGAAGCCTATTGAAAAATTATGCAAAGGAAATTATGGTCAGTTATAGTGTTTGTATCTCATACCATTATACAAACTATTAGAATATATGCAACTGACAATGCCACAAATGAGATAAATTTGTGTGTACAAAGTCTAATATATAAAATCATCATTGAAGATTGTGTAATTTCCATTCGTGTATGTTCCATGATGCCTTGCTCTAGCTTCTCTCTCCTGCATTTCAGCATTGTGTAAAAGTTAATTTTCTTTCAATGATTATAAATATATTTTTATGTGAAGATTACACTAGAAAAGGGCCACAGGCACTTTATAAATTGAATCCATAAGAATGACGAAAATGGAATATAAAACAATCACTATCAACATGCTTTAGTGTTTCTGTTCCTCATTTAGTGAAGTTTCCATACACAATATCTATGCAGGTAAATATCAAATATAGATTATGTGCCAAGTAAGGAGACAAGCCCTCTAAGCTTGTCCGACGGCACAGGTTCGAGCCCTCTGTGTTACCAGAGTCCTCAGTTGGTAGGCATGATGGCACTACATATCCATGATTGATCCATCCTCGGCAAAGCACACTCGACAGAATACATCCTCTTTCAAAAAATTTGTTTGCATTTTATGCTAAAATATCTAAGATTTTATGCATTTTGCATCATCCAAGCTAAAAGGTGAGGAAGTTTTGAATCATGTCATGCATAACATAGCAGATATTTGTTACCCTGCTTATGAGTCTTTCAAAGGCTTCTGTTCCGTTCTGTTCCATGTATCTCTCGGCTGCGGTCAAAACATCGTCTTGCTTGCTGAATATGTTCTTTCTTGGAACATACCACATATGAGAAGTTCTTGGCATCTGCGGCATCTGCGGAAGCTGTGGGTTCATATAGAAAGGTCTAATGTATTGCCTATAAACTTGTGCTGCGCCATTAAAGTGCGGAAGAACCAACCAGCAACTAAATATCAACTTGACATATGGCCATATGGCCAGCCTGAAAATTAGCACCATAGATATGCTGGGAACCAGAATAGAAAATTCCAAAACAAAAGAAAGGATAGAAGAAAAAGAGCAACATCATTTTAAAGAGCAAATCATGTTCATCTTCCATCTTTACCAAAGTGTACCAACAGAAAAGGCAAACAACATAGGACTTCAACTAACATTGATGATTCTTGAAAGTGTAAAGCCAATGAGCCATTAAAAAAGTAGTAAACAAGGTAGCCTTTGCCTAGAGAAGAGTAAATGGACAAAATACGAGTTTAGGGTCGACAAAAGTATACACTAAATATTCTTAGATATCAAAATATACCCCAAAGATTGTTTTCGATGGACAAAAGTGTCATGTCATTAGAGGGTTTGTAATGCGGTACTTTTGTCCATCCAAAGCAACCTTTGGTGTGTACTTTGATAATTACGAATTTTGCTGTGTACTTTTAGAAGTTGAATCATTTAGATATATCATGTAACTACTCTTATTGTTTTAAATGAACATCTTCCCCCTCAAAAGATTAATGTGATCATCTTTATTTGTTCAGGTAAAAAGGCTTATGGATTAAATAAAATATACCTGCATAACATGATTTTAAGTTAGTAACAATATGGCATTATATTTCCATATTCTCTGACAATGTGAAAATGCAGAATTACGTGAAAAGCATTCAGCAAAACCATAAAACTCAGATAAAATTGGTCGGATGCATGTTAGAGAATGTTGTCTAATTGCTCTCAAAACTACTTTTCTTTACAAACAATGTAATAATTTCTTTGAAAACTTTTTTTTTTTTTTACTACACAAGTAATGTTATGCATTTTTTCCCTCATGGTAATCAATATTTCATAACTAATTTTTGAATGCTCTTAAAAATAAAAGTAAGAACATACACTTCAAGAACTTTGGCGAAAGTGAGCTCAAAGAGTGTTATCAAAGAATAGAGAACCCAATATGTCAGCCATTGTTGGTCATCGGCAATTGACTTTGTCTCTATGGCCCTGATTGAAGCATATCTGTTCAAAAGGTACAAAGGGGAATGTAAAATTAACAAATAAAATATAAAACCAAAAATTCACAAATATTGCTCTAATAAAAAAATTATAAGACTAAAAAATCACAAAACGAAAAGCAAAAAGCATACTTACAAAGGGTAAACAAGGGTAACCAAGGGCCTAAACCGAAAAAAGAAAACAGAAACAAACAATGTAAGAAACAGATCAAAACAAGAAGGAAGTGTAGTTTCAAATAATGTCTGAATCTGAAGCATGTAATGAGATCAAAGCTTTAAAAGAGTAAAGAGAGACATACAGTGCAAGAACATCGAAGTTCTTGGCTATGACTTGGAGGAAGTTGTTGTCAGAACCACCCATGTGTGTGTGTGTGTTGCAATGTGGGTGTGTTTTTTCTGCACTCTCTTGTTGGGTTTGAACCAAGAAAAAGAGGGTTTTGAGTTTAGACCGAAAGTGAAGAGAGACAAGAGAGCGAAGAAGAGTGGCTTGAAAAGAAGTGACAAGAAAAACATAAATAAAATAAAATAAAATAAAATTTGGGAAAAAGTTGGCAATGGGGTCCTTCATGTTGCAGACTTCAGACTCCTTTGCAAAGTACTAATTTTTGGAAGAATCTCTCTCCATTATGGCATTATTATCACCGAAAATAAAATGATTTTTTTTTTTTTTTTTAAGAAGAGTTGAAAAAACTAAATGTGATGAAATATTGGATTCAAAATCATGTAAAAAATAAAAAATCTTCTTAAATCACGTTAACTACTTTGGTATTATAAAGGGAATTTTTTATTTCTTATTTTATTACGAAAAATTTAAAAATAACCAAAAAAAAAAAAAAATCTATACCCTTCACATTCAAGTGTACATCTAAAATCCATAATGACTTATTATTAACTTATTTTTACGTTTTTTAAAATGTATACATAATTTTTTTTGGTGTCTAGATTTACACATAATTTGGTTCTATAAATAGTTTTATCACAAAATTTAAATAAAAGATATTGAATTTTTTTTTTTTATAAACAGAAAACACTATAACTAACAATTATGTGTGAGAACTGATAAGTGAGTTATCTAATTTATTTAACCAAAAAAGTTTACGCGGTTAAAAAATTACATTAAAAATACAAATGAGGATACATGCTCTTCAAAATATGACAAAATTAAAGAAGAAATGTTATTTTTAAATAACAAAGAACTTTTTTAAATTAACAAATAACTTATGCATTTCATAAATTTTTGCAGTGACAAATGAATATCCATTTAGAAGGTGTACATGATAAATTTATAATAAAATTCGATCTCTAAACTATTTCTTTTTGCATTTTTTGAAAAAACGATTTGGTTATTCATTAAAAAAATCAATTACTATCAAATCACTAAATTTTAATTACACTTTTTAGAATACTGTAGATACATGAGATAGGCACCATATACACCAAGTATTCGAGAAGTATAAGAAATCTTAAAAATTATTTAGAATAAGAAAGAGAAAGTCTTGAGAGCCTATATTTTTTGGGCTTCATAGGAGCCTCTATCAAAACCATAATCCTAACCTCTTTTATCTCCGTCCCATCGCTGCTGCCACCCACGCCGCTGCTGTCTCTTCTTTTTCTTCTTCTTCTTCGTGTGATCCCGCTACTGCCATCCACCCTGCCACTTTTTCTTCTTCTTCTTTTATGTGCGATCTTGCCACCCGAGCCGCTGCCGCCCCTCGTCATCTTTTTCTTCTTTTTCTTGGGCATCCGTGTCCCATCAAAATCCCGACCAAGAATCGGCTCACCACAAGCATCGACGTCTCTGTCTTTGCTGCCGATGTCAGGTACTACAATGCCGTGAAGCGTGCATTGAACGAGGTTGGACCAATCGACGTGCTACTACTGAACCATGGCGTGTTGATGGCGCTTGTGGGGGTGAGGTTATGAATTTTATTCTTTTTGGATGATAATTTTCTTTTTTTTTTTAAATTTCGAATAATAACAATTTTTAATTGTTGTTGTGTTGGTGAGGGTTGTGGTTGGTGGTATTTTAGGGTTAGACGGGTGGTAGTGGTGACGTTAGGCGGCTGCAGTTGGTGGTGGGGCCGCGGGGGTGATGGTGACGGTAGATAAGCTACTGATAATAACTCATATATTATATGGGTTATCACTTTTATTTTTTTTATGATAATTTTTGCAATTTTGGATGATAACTCATTAGCTCCCTAATGCTCCCTAATATTGGTTCCGTAGCATTGTAAAATTAATCA
>JASCZI010121477.1:0-23132 GCA_036250425.1 Stylosanthes scabra | reverse complement strand
TCTTATGCGTCATGGTCCAAATCTCCCCTCTACTAAATTTTTTCCCTTGGGTGCGCTCCTTTGACAATTGAAAAATGTACAACGTAGTTAGAGAATAAAAACTCTTATTTCACACATAAACTAAGCAGCAAACACAAAAGGAACCAACTCAGAATAAAAAAGTTTTTTTTGTAGCTACAAGAACTAAAAGTACTTATCTAGGCAGAAGTTTTGTTCAAATAATTAACATGCGACAAATTAAATGTACAAAGAAAAACATTTTGATCAAGCAAGTAAAGATGAGGTATGGATCAAAACGTTACATACCTCCTCTTCCCTTCGTCGAGCCAAAGTCTTTGATCCCCCCGTATGTGTATACACCTGTTTGGAACGATTTTCTGCGTTTTTCTTACACTTTTCCTAAGATACAATCATACACAAGAATTACAATCAAAATTGATAAACAATTCAGTCACTAAACAAAATTAATCAAGACCATAAGAGAATTTAAGTTAGATGATGATTACCTGAGTATCGCCACTCAACCGATACCTGAGGAAAAATCTCCAATGTTCTGGATCTATACCAGGAGGCTTGTGTTTTTTGACATTTTCGTCTTCAGATTTCGTGTCATCATAAAAAGTGTTAAACAGGTTCGATCGAGTGTCCTTCCAAAGCTTTCCCAACTTCTTTAGGATACCCTTTTTGATTTTACCTTTCGGGTCTTCAAAATGAAAGGTCCTCTGTACAGAAATTTCAGAAGCAGTTAGAATATCATAATTTATCTATTTCAATATTAAAATCATAAATCTACCTTGATAATATCATTGTATACGGATTCTTTGTATTCTTTCATGTCATGCCAACTTGTCATACTTATTGGAAATGCCTTGAAGTTTGTTCCTAATCCCCCCAAAAAACCACTCAATAAGCTGGCTCCGTGACCAACTGCTTGGTTGTACTCGTCAAACCTTAGAACAATCTTCCTCCCTGTAGGGATTGAATTAGCCTCAAACATAGTATGAGGCAAAGGTCGTATCACTCCATCCTCTAATTTAAAAATAACAAAAAAAATAAAGGCTGAAGTTAATAACAATACTCGTATTGCCGTGGAGGATCATAAAAGCATACAAAAATTACTTAAAGAAAGTACAAATACGTGGAAGAAAAAATGCACCAATCACATCGACTTTCCACGGTTTGTTTTTCGTGCGCCTTTTCCGATTGTTCTGTTCTTCTGCATCGTGGTTTGCGACCAATTATCGATGTGATCATCGAATGAGGCCATCTCATCGACATCAGGGATGTAGTCCTCATCCTCTATGTCTGTGTTATCCACTACAGGTCGGTACACATGAGTTGGACATCTCTCGGGAGGGTGACGGTTGTCAAAGCTGTCTGACAGTGCAGTAAAAGCTTTGTCACGTGGTGGACGAAATGGGCGAATTTCGGATTGCCTTGCACGAGCACCACTCCCGGAAGAAGATTCTGGATGAGACACCGGCTGTGAGGAGGCTACAGATATGTGTGATGTCTGTGTAATTTTCCAACCTGTACAAAATAATAAAATCAAGTAAGTTATCGAATTAGTATAAAAAGAATTCAAAAATTAAAAATCATGCAATTAAGGATATACTGTGTTGTCTTCGGTTGGTGCCTCTGAATTTGGAGCAGCTTTAGAAGGTTTCGAGAATCGCGATTTCCTTGGCATTTTCAAACCTTGACAAAGTAATAACGGTGTAAGAATATGTTTAGGACATGGATCTGAAATCAGAGTCCATAAAGAGAAATTCCTAATGAGGACTATGTATATGCGAATTATTGTGACCAATATTTGCAAATTTGAGGTGCAAGATGTAGAACAACTGAAATGTAATAAAAAATTATCAGATATTATATCAAAAACATGAATTAAAGCAGCTGCATGAACTGAACAATATAATTATGTTAACAACTTCGGTATGCTGCTACTTTTGGACCAATTAAAATCAACAAAACAAAATGACATTTGGCCAACTCAGAAATTAATAAGTCTAGAATATTTAAAGATGAACACCTTAACAAATGTATAAGTCCATGAACAAGTCCATCATGTATTATTTTTTATCTTTCTTTCTTCCTGTTTGATAAGAAAAGATTGGACCATTCAATCCTTATGTACTGCCTGCCGGGTTAAATTCAATTTGTGACCCCAATTTGATTAACTTTAATCCCTTCTTTTTCTTGTAACAAAGGGAAAATAATAATAACAAAATAACAATACACACTCTTTCTTTTTATCCCCCCACACACATACAACACACTGGTACCTTGGTTGTGAATAATAGTATCACACTCAAGAATAATTATTCATGAATTCCCTTCTCAAAGACAACAACAGGGTTATTTGCATCCATGGATCTAGAGATACTTGAAATTGGATTGCACATCGTTAATGATTAAATCAAAATATAATACAATAATTGAGAAGTTAAATTTGAAGGCATAATATGTGGAAGCAAATGCTAAGCATTTAAAATTAGTAACAATAATATGAGTATATAGAATGTAGGTTGAATATGAGAAATGTGAATTTAATTGAAATAGAAATTAAAATACAAATTGAAGCAAACATTATATATTGTTCAAGCAATAGAGTGAGTTAATAATAAAAAGGTGACCTATTTAGTAAAGTGTTTTGGATTTTATATGCCACTAACATTGGCACATATTTAGAAGTTGGGACCACCCTTGAAAGTTGAAAGAAAATCAATTTAATCAAACTAACGATCTATAAAAAGTAATACTACATGTGCATGTACTTAGAAGCTAGAAGTTAGAACTGAATTGGGGAGCTAGTGTTATCAGGAGATTCAATTTATTGTTTTTAGCATATATAGAGAAGATGTAATATTATTTTTACAAGTGAATGAGAGCAAATTTAAACAGTGAGTGTGTACTCATGAAAAAAAAATGATGAAACATTACTTTGGAGTAAATGTTTGTTTCAAATTTTTAAAGAGATAATTTCGTAACCATGCACGTTTATGTGAAATCGCACAATGAATTTAAACAAGGGTTTAATTTTAATTTTTTGTTAATTTTTATTTTAAAAAATTGATAAAAAAAAAGTTAAAAAAATGTATTACTTGATTTAGCAGCAATTTATTGTGCATGAAATAGTCGCTAAATATATGATTGATTTGATAGCACACAAGCAACCTGTTGCTGCACCGCCTTTCTGGTAGCGTAGCGATTGTGTCCAAACCGCCGCTGAATGTCATGATATACTCTTGCAACATGCATAATTCCAATTAGAAATCGCCACTAAATTTTAAGGGAAAATGTTACTATTTAGTAGTGTTTTTAATATGTTAAATTATTCTATCAGTTCTTATAGTTTTAACTTAGTTAAGTTTCTATATATTTTTTTTCAATTGAATCTTTATATATATCATTTTTAAAATTATAATTAAATTTTTACTAACAGTAAATATTAAAAAAAATATTTATGATATGATTTTTCTATTATCATATTCTACATTTTATTTAAGGTTTATACTTTAATATATTTTTTTTCACTTTTTTTATTTATATTTTTTTAAAATATTCTCAACTTGCATGAAACTGAAAATTTGGTGCTATTTTGTCATTCTCAAAAGAAGAGGAGTCATATTTAGAAATTAATTAATCATTAGTTGTTGTGGTATTTTCGATTTATAAATGAAAATTTTCGTTAATCATAATGTTTTTGCTACGATATGATCCTAGTTATAAAATTAAAAACGATATGATGAAAATTAATTAAAAAGTATAGGAACTTTTTATAGTGCTGATGATAACAACATAAATGTTGTTAAAAATATAACTATTCATATTACTTCCTCTTATCATCTTAAACTTTTGAGAGAATTAGTTTCATGACAATATTGACAACTAATACTGATAGATACTAAGATCATAGCTGGACAATTTTTTAAATTCTGCTTAAAAAATGAATATTTTATTGAAAGTAAAAACTTATCCAGGCCTATTTCTAATAAAAGAATCCAAATTTTTGTAGTTGATTGAATTGTAACCGAAGAAGAATCCGGAATGAGGTTACGTTCTTCCATTAGAGTATAAAGTTAATTAACAATGAGTATATTAATGAATCATTTATTCTTCGACGCAGGACCATAAAGTTGTTGAGATACGTATGCTAGCTTAGGGTTGCGATGAAAACCTACCATTATCAAAAGAACCTCGTGATTAGTAGGAAATGAAAATGTATGTGCTTTTCTTTTGGATCTAAGTCATGCAGGATCCATGCATATATGCATGGATGCCCACACAAGATAGAGCTACGCACGAGTGAGGAATGAAAAAGCTTCTGCTTACCAACTCAAAAGTACTCTCATTTCATAGCTTGAAAGAGGAATGGAAAATAGTTTTAGTTGTGTTTTTAATTTTTTTGTCACATATTGTATAGTATTATACAGAGAGAACCATATGGTATGAAAATCATTAGAATAACAAGAAATTCTAAACGTCAGCGAAATTAATTTCATATATATACAACCAGCAATTATAACTAGCATACCAAGATGTGTATATGTGAAGCTGAAAGCTTTTGATTTTAAATAATGTATAAAAATATATTTATTGTCTATACGCTGACCAATAAAAAACAAAAAATTATTGGGAGCTCTTATTAGATAATAAGTAGTCAATTAAAACGTCAATATGGGGAAGATAGATTGATTTTTTTTATTTTTATGGACTTTCTTATTATAGGTTTGTTGGCTCTTTATGAATTATATAACGTGGACTCCGTAGTATAGTTGATGAAAAAAAAAAATTTTGATGGTTTGATATAGTATTACTCTATATATAATATAGCTTATTGTTGCTGAATTGAACGATGATGATTCTCAAGTTAATTAATATGGGAAGAAGATTTTTTTGTTCGTTGTTGAATAATTTTGCTTTCGGTTCTTCCTTTAATTTACTGGTGAGAATTGATTGTACACACAAATATACTAATGCATTTATAAATTATACTTTTTTTTTCAAACTTATTATTTTATTCTTCATTGCAATAATTATATATATGTTAATAAGTTTGAGTTTTTTTTTTAAAAAAATTAATACTCAAACTCAAAACCTCTTATCACAAGAAATGAATAATACTATATAAATTACAATTTATAGATAGATCGTAAAATAAATTTAAATTATTGTTACCTAATATTACTCTAAGATACGTTGGAGTTTATATATTTTTCAGTTTTGATAAAAGCTTTTACGGGATTAACGGTATCTCTCTGCATGTCACTGAGTAAATGACATAATAATAATAATAATAATAATAATAATAATAATAGATGAAATACTAATTAAAGGAAATCTATTTCTATTAAAATATAAAAAGAGAAGAGACGGAGTTTAGCAAATAATGTAAGGGAGGAACAAAGCCCGTGATTCTCGACGAAAGGGAACACATTTCATAATATCTTTTAATTTTTTGAGAGATTTAATTTAAGTCTGCATCAGAGACAGCGCAGCATTATCACACTTCACAGTCTCGCACACATGCATTCTTAGCTACCTTTACAATTTGGAAGGGAAAAACAATTCTAAATATCACACTTCACCATTATTATTTCACTGCTGTCAATTCATACATTTCTTACACCCATTCCAACTTTTCCAGCTGGTAATTATATATATAATTTTTTAATAATGTAAGATAGTGATTTAAATATTATTTTAGAGTAAATTTTCTATTCTCATAAATGTATATGTGAAGACTTTTAAGTGAAATGATTGAGTTATCCATGTAGCTTTATAAAGACAAGTGTATCTTATACCCAGGAAAGGAGATTTAGTTCTATAATTCTATTCGATTTTTTTTTCTGAATTTGGTTCAAGTTATATTTAATAATTATAAATATAATAATATTTTAACTTTGTATTTGAAAATTTTTATATTAAATAAATTGATTTTTAATGAATAAAATTGACAAATTAATATCTGATATTTAAAAATATTAAATAAATTGATTTTGAATAAAATAAAAAGAAAATTAATCTCTGATATTCTTAAAGAATATCAAATTAGTCTTTGATTTTTATAGGAAATATAATGGTTAGGAAACTAAATCGTCTAAACTTTTAAAGATAAGACGCTGATTTTTTATATTAAGGAATAAATGAATAATTTTGTCCAATATTCTAAAAAATCAAATATCAAGTTTAACAAACTTTTTTAGTACAGGTTAATTTGTGTGATAAAAAACTATTAGGGACTAATTTGGACTTTGGAGTAATAATTTTTTAAATATGGCGGGAAAGTTAAACTAAATTGATACTCTTGTTGGTTGAAACAACTGACTTCATTTTAGAAAAAAAACGAGTTTTATCTTGATAGAAAATCAATAAATTTTTGGTATTTATATAAAATAATTAAAAATTATAAAATTTTAAATTGAATTGAAATTAAGAATTTCAATAAAAAATCTCACAATTTATTTTAAATGACTATTTATCATATATGAATATATTATCCTACAAATACTAGTTACATTTTGTGACAAAACAGAAGCAAAATTTAAATGGAAGATAGCATTTAGATATGGTCATATTGTTCTATGATCCTTTCTTTAATTTGTTTAATTTCTTACCAAACTAAAGAATCTTTCTTGAATATATAAATTAATAATGCATGGCATCTCCACTACGTTTCCTACTAATCATATAGTAATTTAGTTAATTTATATTTTATACATGCATGACTAAGTGTAAATCCACTAATAATTTATTACATATAATTTTAAGGTATATTTATAGTTAAATTATTTTTTATTCAATATAGGTGTTAACTTTTACATTTATATATACTAAAGAGAATTTTCAAATTTGTATATACCCTATATTAAAGAGATAATTTATATTAAAAAATTATTCTGTTAGACTTTTCTTTTCTCATTAAGTTGAGTTCAAAACCATATATATATACCCAGTTCTCAAGTCAATAACAGATAAACTGAAGCCTAACCCAACTAATAAGCAATTATAACACATTTTTTTTTAAAAAAATTATATATAAAGAAAATTAATTTTATTCTATGGATTTGAATCTTCAATTAGTAAAACTAAAAAGAAAATCATTAAACATTTCAACAGATAAACTTTACAAAATTTATAACTAAAATTCTAATATACTACAAATAAGTGAATGTTACGTCCTTATTTATAACAACAATATTAGATAATAACTAACAAAAATTTAACCAACATTAACCAACAATTTAAATTATTTTTTATTTCTTTAAATTTCGAATATTCTATTTTTTTAGATTTCAGATATTCTATTTTTATTGTTGGTTGTTTTAGGTTTCAAATGTTTTGATCTATTTCTAAAAAAAATTATGGATGTTCCACTAATATTTATTATGGATATTTTATAAATATTAGTTACAAATATTTTATTTTTTATTGACTAATTATTGATTAAAAAAATATTAATTACGTATATTTTTCTTATTTCTTATCGTCATAAGAATCAAACTTATTACCTTCAATTATTTCTATTTTCTCGAAAATCAAAACCCTTTTTTGTTTTCTATAGTTTAATAATTATTTATGTGAACTACTTTCAATAAATAAAGAGGTGTTTTGTTATCAAGTTGGAAAGATAAGATTGTCGTCACATGAAATAATCAATAAGTATATTCCTAAGTCCTAACCATTCCTTGATGTCCATGCATATTTAATACAATTATATATACATCAACATGCGTACTATATCAAAACCAAATTATTCGTTTATTCATCCCAAAGAATCATCACACAATAGAAGGAGAGAGAGAGACAAAGAAGAGAGAAGAAAGAAGAAGAAAGTGTATGTATGTATAAGTATATGGTTGTCATAGATTTCTGTGGCCAAACCCATAGTGTAGCAAACTTCAAGAATTTTTGTTATTAAATGTGCAAGCATAGATAGATAGAAGTTCAACAATAGGAGAGAAATAAAAGAGTTTGCTCATAAAAAAAAAAAAAAGTCTACAATGTTAAACTATTCCTTTCATAGAATTAGAGGTTTGATTCCACCAATAATTATCATATAGTGACATAGTAGACACTATTGCTTCTTGTCTTATTAAATATTATTTAGTAATATTTATTTAATTTATTCATATATAATACCCAATTAGCCTTAATTAGCTTCCAATTAATAAGTAGCTAATAAGCTATGATGATGAAGATGATGGAAGAAGAAAGGCATGGATCAGAATGTTCCAAGACAAGAAGCCCTTGTAACGATAATAAGAATAATAACAATGAAGATGAAGGTTATTATGAAGAAGAGAGTGAGGGCAACAATGAAGAAGAAGATGGTGGTGATGGAGGGAGTTCAAGCAACAGCACAGTGGAAGAGAACAACGAGAATAAGAAGAGTTCATCAACATCAGTAAGACCTTACGTCAGATCCAAGTTGCCAAGGTTGCGTTGGACCCCTGATCTTCATCTCAGATTTGTTCATGCTGTTCAAAGACTTGGAGGACAAGAGAGTCAGTTACTCACTTTAATTTCCATTATAACATACTTTTTTTTTCTCTTTTGGTTTTTCCAATTTGATTTATTTATCTTGTTAGGGTGATAATTAATTAACAACTCCATAGTTTAATTAAATTTGTATGGTATTATTATATTTATAGGAGCAACACCTAAACTGGTTCTTCAGTTGATGAATATCAAAGGCTTAAGTATTGCTCATGTCAAGAGTCATTTACAGGTATAAAAACTTACATAATTATTACAACCTCAAACTAATAATTCTTTAGTTTATGCAGATATAGTAGCTCCTTTTTTTCTTTTTTCTATTTTAAAAATTGGTTAATTCTTTTGTTTCCATCTATTTCTTCTACTTTTCCAGATGTACAGGAGTAAGAAGGTGGAGGATACAAATCATCATCAAGGTACATATAAAAAATGTTTAGTTTTTTTTATTTACTCTTTAATTATTTGCAAGGTAGTAATAGAAGTAATTAGGGTTACCTTTGTGGTTAATTGCAACCCTAATGAATTTGATTATTATGTGTATGTATATATATGACAGTAGTAATGGGTGATCATCATCATAGGCTTCTAATAGATAATGGAGAGAGAAATAATGTTTATCATCTCACCCAGCAGCTTCCCATGCTTCAAGGCTATAGGTACATACACATATCTACATTACCACATGAATTAATAATTTATGATAATACATATATCATTGTACACATTTGTACATACTATTCAGTAACACGGAAAAATGTAAATATTAGCACGGAAAAATATAAATTTTTGTGCTAATATTCACATTTTCCCGTGTTGCCGAATGGTGTGTCTACACGTGTGTACAATGGTACACATAGATTAATTCAATAACTTAATTCAAATTCCCTAAATTTTTATTATTATTATAATTTCATCAAATACTGAAAAAGATTAAATTTTCTTAATTTTTCCTATTTTGAATTTGATGAACAGATATGGATATGGATATGGAGTTGCTTCTTCTTCTCTTGGTGTGTATGAAAACATGGTGCATAGGCCTAATTTGATAGCTGAAAGAATCTATAATGGTAATGTGACTCATCATCATAGCATTTTCCAAGTGGATTCTTCTCATAATTCTGTTGATTCAACAAGCTATCCTCATCCTCATCATCATCATCATCAATTTCTATCATTTGGTAATGGCCAAGAATCTTTAATAAGCAGTCAGATTGAAAAGCCTAGAGCTCAAGATTTCTTCATGATGCCTAATAATGCTAATACTAATTTGAAAAGGAAGGCTTCATCATTAGAAAATAGTGATGATATTGATTTGGATTTGTCTCTTAAATTAAAAACTTCAAGGGTTGCTTTTGATGATGAGAAGCAATTAGGAAGAAGCAGCATGATGATAATGACTATGGGGGAAGAAGAACACCATGAAGGAATAGTTGATAGCAATCTATCACTCTCTTTGCACTCTCATCATCAACAATGTTCAGGGTTGAAGGAACCATCACAAGATCACTGTAATAATAAAAAGGTGAAAGGGAAAAAGGGCACTGCTAATTTGGATCTAAGAATCTGAATGGGACAAAGTTTCTAACTGAGATCTTGAGGTTCCTGTCAGAAATTATGCATTTTGTAACTTACATTATATAATTTATCTGACATAACTATGTATATTTATATATTCTTTTTATTGTCTCTTTCTATATATAAGTGGACAGTGAATTAACAATTTTTCTATGTGTAATAGTGGTACTAGGTACAAAGAATCTGGATCTCACCCCCCTAATATTAGTGTTAGATTAGAGGTCTGTGTAAAAAAAATTCACTAAAAAGGTGACATTATTAGTCAAAGTAGTAGTTATTAGGTATTTTAACCCCTACAGTTGTATGTGAGTTTGGAGAAAAACAATAAAAGTTTATTTACAGGCGCTACTCCAATGACTTGGCTTGTGGTGATCGTAGCTAAGAAATCATCTAAAGCAATCCAGAGCTATAATGAATTTATAATGAATGAAGTGTGATATATAGGTATATGTTCGTTTTTCATACGCTAACTACGTTTAGTCATCAAAAGTATTGCCATCAGAAATGTGACTTCATATTATTTTCTTACATGCCTAATGATAACTATTCTTATATTCCATCCTATTTATAAAACTCAATTAACTAATAAAAATTATTTAATTGGGTCTAAGACCCATTTCCGATCCCCTTGTTACATTACCTTTCTCTTAACAATAACCTTGAGGAAGGTTAGGATAAAATGATGTATAACCTTATTACAATTAGTAACAATAACTAATAAATCCCTAAATAACATTTGCTATTTTTAATTTTTTTTGTTGCCCATAGTATTCCTCAACTTGACAGGTCAATTACTAATCCACTGCGAATCGGAGTTCCATTTAAGGGTCTGTGGCTAACCAATGAGTTGCTACATGTATAAGGCGAGATTCGAATCCTAACGCTTGTTTAAACGGACTAGTGAGTTGAGCACTAGACGAGAAAAATATGAGCCCATCAACAAAGTACATACAAAAACAATTTGGTGTAAAAAGTTGGAAAAAAGACTAATAAGATGATAAACGAACCCAAAGCCCTAATTAATAAATATCAGCTCTCTAATTTGAGTAATAATAGATTAGTGAGAAATTAAACGTGGATGAGTCCATGAAGGAAGTTCTGCACGATGCGATGAAATTGCTAGCTGTTACAAGAGGAAGAGCGAGGAAGGTTAATAGTGACATAATATAATAGTCAAAATAAGAGTAAAATATAAAGATTGGTTCTTGCTCTAATTAGTTCTAGATGCAGCTTTTAATCTAAAGTTAAGTTGACTTCACGCTGGAGTATTATTATTGTTCGATTGAATTGATCATACAAGACTCAAGTACATGCTTTATAGTTTATATATAGCAAGCGCATAGAGCACTCTTCATAACAGATCAGTAAACAGATTATGTAATGACAACAAAGCAAGAAATGAAACGAAAGCTATATTTGTAACTATATATCTTATAGCAAAACTTAAATGTGCCAACATACAAGTGGTAGTGTAACTGAATCGATGAGAATTGGGGTTGCGGCATCATCTTTGTGAAATTTTTATAGTCGGCCATAGAGTAATGTATTCTGAATTTTTTGGATTTGATAGCTCTCCTAGAATATTTTATCTATCAATTAGAATATTTTATATTTATTAATATGATAAAGCTCTTAATTATAGTATATTAGATATTATTGTTTTTATTCTCTTTTCACTTATAAATAGCTTGTATATTCTAACATGTAATTTATAATTTCAATACACACAAATTCTTTTTTACAGTGTGATTTCTTATTTTCTATCATACTATCATGAGCTTTTGGTTCTTCGATTTTTCTCTCTTTAAGGAAGAAATAATTTTTTTTTCTTCTTTGTTACTTTAATTTTCCTTTCCCTACTGTATTTTATCTTCGTTTTGGTTCCCTTTTATTCATTTTGATTCAACCCAATCACATATTTTGACTCCTTCATGCACCACTACAATGTCGTTGTTAAATTTTATTTTCATTTTCAGCCTTCCAGACGTGATCTGAACCATCTTTTCTATGGATCAGATCTACGGATCAAATTAAACGACCCGCGTGTATCTCTAACCTGCTTGCCTCCTCAACCCGCTCGCACCTCATATCGCAATCAAACACGTCTTATTCAGTTTCTCATGGCATTTACTGATGACTATGAGCTGGTCTTTTCTTCTGCATCGAACTCCTTTGACCGACCTTAAAGATGTTCTTCCTCGTCTTAAGTCTGAAAAAAAAAACGCATCTTGGGCTTACTCATCTTAAATCCGAGAGAGCCTTTGCAGTTATTGACCAAAAAGGAAAAGTTTATCGCAACTGTAATCGTACGTCCCGGTCATATTCTTTCCGATTGTCTCTCTGTTGAATGTTGCAAATACAAGCAGAAATGTCATATTTTTAGACACTGGATCGCTACTTGTCCTACACGCCCACCTCGTCCTGATCAGTACAAATTTCATCCTCATTCCAATAATTTTAAGTATGTGCCTGTTACTGCTGCTGCCGTCAATAATGAAACTCCCTCCACCACTTCTGACATTTCATCTCCTTCTATCTCTTTATCTAATATTAAGTATCTCCTTAAATAACTTTTTTATCTCTCTAGAAATACTTTTGCTGCTCTATCCACTACGCCAGGTAACACAAAATGATAGTTTTCATTCTTTTTTTTAATCATATGCCACCACTACGTCATCTTTTCTCTTCTTTGTGTACTAGTACCTCTACACCTTCTATTTATATAACTGATAGTTCTCTAATGCATGTCACACATCAGGGTGCCATTTCACAGTTTGACCTCCACCTTCTCGATACCTATGTCATTCCTAACTTAGAATTTAACCTTTTTTGTTGGTCAACTTGTTGAACTTGGTTTTAATGTCAATTTCTCTGTTTCTGATTGTCGTATACATAATCCTCGGACGAGACAGATCATCGGGACTGGATATAAGGTTGGCAGACTCTTTCATCTTCAGAATCTTCATATTCCTTTTGGCATCAATCTTTGAGGCGTCTTTCCCAGATCTACCCTTTCCTTGTGACATCGTCGCCTTGCTCACAACTCTTTAGAAAATTTTGTCCTCTTATGTCTAAGGAATACTTATGTTCTATTCATCATGAATCTTTTGATTGTATTTCTTGTCAAACTGCTAAAGAACTGACTTTGTCTTTCAATAATAGCATATCTTTGACTAGTTCTTCTTTTGATCTTATATACTCTGATGTTTGGGGCCTACTCCCATGCCTTTTATGGCAGGGGATAGATATTTTGTAGTCTTTATTGAAGATTATTCACATTTTTCAAGGGTGTATTTGATGACTAATATATATGAGTTGCCTCAAATTTATATCAAGTTTTCCACCAGCCATGATTAAAACCCAATTTTCAATAGTTATTAAAATTTTTCCACGTAATAATGCTATATATGGAATATCCTGACTCTAAACATCTTGTCAACAAAATAGAAGAGTTGAACATAAATATATTCACATTCTTGACTTTATTCGAGTAATGTTCTTGTCTTCTTCGTATGCTGAACGTACTTGGGGTGAAGTTGTTGTCACTGCTGTTCATGGTATCAATCGTCTTCCTTCCTCTATTCTTGGTAACATCACTCGTTTTGAACGTCTTTATCATACTACTCCTGACTATAGCACCCTTCGAGTCTTTGGCTGTGTCTGTTTTGTTCTTCTTTCACCTCATGAACATAATAAACTTGAACCTCGAGCACGTATCTGTTGTTTTCTTGGTTATGAGGTTGAACAAAAACGTTATTGTTGTTGGTATCCAATCTCCCAACAAATTCAGATATCTTGTCATGTTGTCTTCTAGGAACATCACATGTTTTTCAGTTTTTTCTCCTCCGAGTCAGTTTCTTCTATCAAATCACCTTTTTCACTAATCACAATGTCTTTTTCCTAGTGATGATGATATAGGTACTGTGTTGATTCCACTCCTGAGCTCCTTCCTCTTGCCCCTTCTCCAATTGATGCAAGTATTGTACCAAGTGTACCCTATGAGCTTCCTCTTGCACCTTCTACAGTTCCTGATGAGTCTCGACTGAACGATGATCATACTCCTGTTGTTCTTCCTCCTACTTCTACTCATATTCCTAGGGTAAGAAATCCACCACCTCATCTTTTTGATTATCATTATTTTTCTAGTATTATTCACCTCCATGAACCTAGGTTATATAGAGAAGCCTTTACAAATCCAAATTGGCAACAAGTTATGCAAGACAAACTTCAGGCAGTAGACAAAGCATAAATTTGGGACTTGGTTAAAACTCATTTTGATAAGGAAGTTGTGGGCAATAGATGAGTATACAAGATCAAGACCCATTTTGATGGCTCTATTGACCAATATAAGGCAAGATTGGTTCCTTAGAGTTGCACAGAAAAATATAGTGTTGATTATGAAGAAACTTTTGCTCATGTTGCTAGACTCATATCAGTTCGAGCTCTCATTGCCGTTGCTGTTGTTTAGAAATGGTCTTTTAGTCAGATGGACCTTGAGAATGCCTTTTTCAATGGGGATTTGAAAGAGAAAGTCTATATGAAACCGCCCCCAGATTATCATTGTCCTCCTAACAAAGTTTTTCTTCTTCGTAAGGCTCTTTATGACCTTAAACAAGCTCCTCGAGAACGGTTTGAAGATCTTAATACCACTATGTGCAACCTTGGTTACATTTGTGGTCCACATAAAAATGCTCTTTCTGTTCACAAAAGTGGTCGATGTGTTATTCTTCTTCTACTCTATGTCGATAACATGATCATTATTGGTGATGATATTGTTAGTATTGCTGAGCTGAAATCCTCCTTAACCACCACTTTGAGATGAAAGATCTTGGACCTCTCAACTATTTCCTTGGTCTTGAAGTTGTCTTTTCTGGAGAAGGAATTTATCTATCTCATGTAAAGTATGCTTCTGATCTTATTGCTCATGCTGGAACTACAGAAAATTGTACAAAAATTACTCCTATTGAGCTTAATGCCCGTTTTACTCCTATGAAAGATGGCATTGTTCTAGACAACCGTACTTTTTATAGTCAGCTAGTTGGAGCACTGGTCTATTTGACCGTTACATGACTAGATATTGCCTATCATGTTCATATTGTTAGCTAGTTTCTGTCAGCTCCTCACACTACTAATTACGTTGTTGTTCTTCTTACCCTGCGATACATCAAAGGTACTTCTATGGACTTCATTTTTTTGCCCACTCCTCTTTAATCCTTCAAGCATATTCTGATGCTAATTGGGCTGGTGATCCTACTGATTGTCACTCTACTATTATTGTTTGTGTCTTGGTGACTACCATATCTCCCGGGGTTCCAAAGAGCAAACGTTTACTGCTCGTTCAAGCACTGAAGTTGAGTATCGTGCTCTTCCTGACACTTTTGCTGAAGTTGTTTCCATCTATTGGCTTCTCGAGGATCTAGGGGTTATTCAATCTTCACCTACAGATCTTTTCTGTGACAATTGTAGTGCTATTCAGATTACTCACATTGATGTTTTTCATGAGCGCACCAAGCACATCGAAATTTATTGTTACTTTGTTCGGGAGCGTCTCCAACTTGATGCTATTCGTCTCATACCAGTTGATATTTTGGATTAAACTACTGATATTTTCACTAAGGTTCAACAACCTACTCAATTTTGGACTTAGTGTCATATGGTCTCATTGACTCACACTTGAATTTGAGGGAGATGCTAAAATATTTTATGTAACAATTAGTATATGTTATATTTATTAGTATGATACAACTCTTAATTATATATAGGATATTAGATATTATTATTTTGATTTTTTTTTACCTATAAATAGCTTATATAATGTAACATGTAATATATAATTTCAGTAATACAGTAACTCTTTTTTATTGTGTGATTTCTCCTTTTCTATAAAGGTCCATCACTACTCTTTTCTTGTTTGTTCGCCAAAGTTGGGCTTAAACCACATAATAATGAGAATTCACTATGATCAATTAAACGTTGCCCCATGTTGAATTAGTTCTTAGGTGCATGAGAGAATTGGTTTTGTTAGAATATATATTCTAACAGGTTTGAAGAGGATAGTTACAAGAGCATAATTTTGGTGAACTTCATAAATTCCAATTTACATTTACAGGAATCCTACGTTACCATCAGTTTTAATTTAGTATATCCATCTTTTAGTATTTCATTTTGGAATGTGATTTCTTAACAACACACATGGGCATGGGCGTTTCTTCCATGCATAGTAGGCAGGGGTGCTTCCATGCATACACCACCAGTTTTCCGGTTGAACCGATCGATCCGGTCTGGTTTTTACAACTATGATACTACTCATTATTTGTTGGGCAAACAAATTACGAATTAAATATTAAAGTGGCTCCTGAAATTTGCTACTACGATCAAATTGGCCCTCGAAATTCAAATGTTATCATCGTGTCATCGTAGTATCAAAATGACATCGTTTAAGGTCGAAGGAAGTTAAAATTTCTTTCACACAACATATATTGAAAAATAGATTTTAACTTCTTTCACTCTCAAATGATGTCATTTTGGTACTTTGTTGACACAACATATCGCGACGTCGTTTTATTAGATTTCAGCGTGGACAATTAACTACGAAATCATCGTGTCTTTAACGAACAACCTTAAAAGAACCAATATGAGTCATATTCATAAAAGTGGAGAATCAATTTGATAACATTTCAATTTCGAGGACCAATTTGATTGTAGCCCCAAATTTCAGGGGCCAATCTAATATTTAACTCAACAAATTACCGTAGGAAAAATAAAATGGAGAGGCAGCTTTGCTTAGAGTCTTAGAGTATGATATTCTTCTTTCCATTGACTAACCTGCAAGACACCAGATAAGTAACCAAGCCTATCAGCAACATTTATGAGACCAAAGTATCAATTAAGTTGCCATCTATCAAGGGTCTATATTATAATAAATGTCCTGAGGAGTCAACTATAAAACTATTTCTTGGATAGACAATTATTAAAACTATTCATAGATTCATTTCATTTTCAACTTCTTGTAAGGAAAATTAATTCCTTATAGTGAAAATTATCATTAAGACTAAGTAAAAACAAGTGAAGCTTAAAAAAGAAAACTGATGAGTGACGAAACATACCATGCCAACTGCCAACTACACATTTGCTATGCACTGCTAATCGCTTTATTCCATGAACATTTTTTCCCCTTTTATTGGAAATACTAATTAAATTTATAAGTAAAATTTCAAATGAATTTATTTTGTTATTGAACTACTTGTTTATCAACCAGGATATACCAAAAATTTACTAAAAAAGAGTTATTTTAATATAAGTAAAACTCGTTTTCTATCTTCTTTTCAAATTCTGTCTGGTTTTGGATCGGACCTCCTCCTTTGTCCTTTGGCTACCTCCGTTTGTAAAGTTATTTTTGACTCAAAAATAAAAAAACATTATTAGCATAATAAAAATGATTTTTAATTAATTATGTAAACACTACAGGAAATGCGGGATTTAGCGGCGGTGTTTTATTGTTTCGTGACGGTTTAACTGGGGTTTATAATGGAGTTGCTAAATGATTTTGTGGCGATTTTTTACAACTGTCAGAACAACGGACGTGGAACATAAAATTCTGCAGTGCATTTTGTGGTGGTTTTTAAACACTGTCATATCCTTAAACTTGATTTATAACCACCGCTATCATTATTGCTTTTCAAATCTTGCGGCGGTTATTTGTATAGGTTTAGAACAGCCGCCGTGTATAATATTTTTCTTTTATTTTCTAATTTTTAAAAATATTCTCACTTGTATTTTTTGTTCAAACTATGTTATTATTTTCCTGTAATAATCTAAATCGATAACGAAAAAGTAAAAACATAAATGAAAAATATTTGAATAATTGTTCATTTACGTACAAACTTAAAGTTAAAATAAAAAGAACGTATTGAGCAAAATGTATCATAATCAATTACTAGCCATAGCAAATAAAAGGAATACTCATCAAATAACTCAGAATATCACGTGTTAAAAGGAAATAATATTTAATCATATTATCTATTTTTTACATTGTCATTATTCAAGGTTGTCCCTCCAAAATATTCATCCCTGCAATGATGTTTGCTAGAAGATTTCCACCTTGCTGTTGAATGAGATATCTCAAAGCATTTTTCGTTTTCTATCTTTTTACCTTCTCAGATTATTCTACTTTGCTCTCGTTAACTGCTTGCCTTTCCAAAACTTCTCAGCCGCCAGCTTGTGATTTTTCCAAAACTCTTTGAGTCTCCTGTGTCCGAGCCTTCACCTAGTTGTTGTGAATTTGAGTCAAATAGTTGACTAGAAATTAACTCGGAACCTATGCCACAGATCCTACCTGAGTATTCTTTAATAAAAACCTGAGCAAGCGAATCATTTGAGATAATCATCTAAAAGATCTAATGTTAAAAAAAAGTTTGTAAATTACTGTAAAACTTTTTTTAACTTTTAAAATAATACATATTATGAGATCTAATTAATAATCGCTGGATTTGAAAAGTGACTAATAGGCTAATAGCAACACAAGTCAAAGAAAAAATATAAAAATTTAAGCAAAAAATGCTAAATTATATATGGAGTAGTAGTTGAGTGTTAAAATTACATTTCTCTATGCTAAAAGCAAGCACAACGTTGTCAAACAATGAAGTCAAACAAAAGTATCTAAAATATGAACTCCAAAAAAATAAAAATAAATTAGTCGCCCTTTTCTACTTTTCATTTTATTGCTAATCCATTTATTTTGTTTGTTAGTGGCTGAAACCTTTGTAAACCCAATGGCAATTCAGACGAACCTTCTTCCAAAGTTTCAAAATGAGCATCCGACTTTTCAAACAACACAACAACAGTACTCAATCAACCCAAAATAAAGCACAAAAAACTTGAAATATATATACACAATCAAGAATTATATTGTCCAATTTTTCCTTCAATAGTAGTTGCTTCTCCTCTCCCTCCTCTGATCTCCTAATGACTAGCGCATACGAAGAGCGGCTACCGGCATCACCGGAATGGCTAAACAACGGTGACAACGCATGGCAGATGACGGCGGCGACACTCGTCGGCCTCCAAAGCATGCCGGGACTTGTTATACTCTACGCAAGCATAGTCAAGAAGAAATGGGCTGTCAATTCCGCTTTCATGGCTCTCTATGCTTTTGCGGCGGTTCTAATTTGTTGGGTCCTTCTCTGTTACCGCATGGCCTTCGGTGAGAACTTATTGCACCTTACTTTAATTTCAATACATTATAAGGTAAAAGTTTTACACCATCGTTCAATTAAACTTTTATTTATTTTCAAATACAAGATCATATATGCCATTATTTTTACTTATAAATTTTTTTCAAATTGATTTAGATGAAAATTAAATTCTCAAAGTTATATGCTAATTGTTGTTTGTTGATCTAAATTAAAGCTTCCCTTCAAATGGTGGCATTTTATATTTGATTGCATATTATAATTTCTTAAGAAAATAAATTAAAACTATTAGGGTATTTATTATGTATTTAGGTGAGGAGCTTCTTCCATTTTGGGGGAGAGGAGGACCAGCACTTGGCCAAAAGTACCTAATCAAACAAGCCAATGTTCCTAAAACCGCTCACTATTACAAAAATGGGAATCTTGAGAAGCCTATGGAGAAACCCTTTTTTCCTATGGCTTCCCTTGTGTATTTTCAGTTCCAATTTGCAGCAATTACCATGATCTTGCTGGCTGGTTCTGTTCTTGGGCGCATGAACATTAAGGCTTGGATGGCTTTTGTGCCTCTTTGGCTCATATTTTCTTACACTGTTGGTGCTTTCAGCCTTTGGGGTGGTGGCTTTCTTTACCATTGGGGTGTTATTGATTACTCTGGCGGCTATGTTATTCATCTTTCCTCAGGAATAGCTGGATTCACTGCTGCCTATTGGGTACGTACATCAACTACTACTTTAAAATTAATTAACTTCCCATTATTATTGATTTTAATTACTTCCTTTATATCATTTTGACTTAAAGTCATAAAGCTATCCCTCCCTTTGCTTATGGTCAATGGACATCCAATTATATTAGCCTATAATATGGTACAAATATATATTTTTTTTGCTTAAAATATTCTTAGATACTTTCAAAGAAAGATTCCTCGAGGAGTAATGATAGGCTAGTAGGATATTCTTTTATGTAATAATTATATTATTATTATTATATTTAAATTTTTAAGATAATTTTAAACTCCACGTAGAACTAATCTATTGAGAATTAAAATTTTATTTAAGAATTTGTTTTTGACTAATAATTAGAATTATTACATATGCAACACCAAAATTCAGACACCAAAAAAAATATACAACACAAATTTGAAAATTAAAAATAATATTTAACAAAATATTTTATATTATATTAATTTAAAAATAAAAGATATGTTTATGTAATATATTTTAATAAAAATAGTATTTAATAAGAATTAGATTGTTTAATGGTATTCGAGTTGCTCTTTATTTCTCAAGTTATATGTTCAAATTCCATCCTATGAAAATAATTATTTTAAATTTTAGACACTCAATCTCTCTTTATTTTAAGGAAAAGTATAAAGAACATTCACTTTGAGAGCTAACGAAGAATTATAAATGATAAATGATAATTTTTATATTATGTAGATGATAATTTTTTTTAATTTTAGGTACTCACTTATTTATTGGTTTCTTAATTAGCTCTATAGTATTGGTTCCATAGCATTACTCTTATTTTAAATACTAAATCATAATTTTTAAAAAAAGAGATTCTTAAATTAAAATTTTTTCTTATTAATATCATTTAATTACAAAGTAATTAATGATATTTATTGGTATTGATATGGACAGGTTGGGCCAAGGGTGAAGAGTGATAGGGAAAGGTTCCCGCCAAACAACGTGCTACTGATGCTTGCGGGTGCAGGGTTGCTGTGGATGGGGTGGTCAGGGTTCAACGGGGGAGCACCGTACGCCGCGAATACAGTGTCGTCGATTGCTGTGTTGAACACAAACATATGTGCGGCCACAAGCCTCCTTGTGTGGACGTCTCTTGATGTTGTTTTCTTTGGGAAGCCCTCCGTGATCGGAGCTGTTCAGGGTATGATGACTGGTCTTGTCTGCATCACCCCGGCTGCTGGTATGCATCTTCTACGTTATTCACTCAAACAATTTGACTTAGAGGAAGTTTGAGGGCTGGATAAATTTTTTTTTTATAAAAATATATATATATATATATTTTGTGCATTTAGTAAATTTCTAACAGTAAAAGTAAAATTACTAATAAAATTTTAAAAAAATTATGAGATATAATTTATATTTTTTTAAAAGATTTTTTATATTATAGTATCCAAATATAATTGATAAATAAAAAGATGTTATTATATGAAATATCCAAACTTAAAATTATTTTTATAAAAATTTTTTTAAAAAAAATCATTTAAAATTTTTTTTTCAAAAAACTCGACCAAATAAACCACAATAATAAATAAAAAATGCTATATGGCTACATTTTTTATTTGTATCAAAATTTTAAGACAAATCAAACAATAATACTTAAATGTTAAGAGTTAAAGACAGAATTTTGTATTTAACTTGTTTGTAAACATTGTTTTTGCGAATTTACTATGAATTGGTCTCGTATTTCTTAAAGAATTAAGCGTCAGAAGTATATTTGTATATTTGACGTAAATTAAAAACTTTATGATAAAATTAGAGTAAAATAAAATTTAAAAATATTTTTAAATTTTTAATAAATTTAAAAGGAAAAAATATAATTTACCGTGTTTATATATATTGCAAAATGCTAGTGTGTGTCTGTATAGATGATAATACTTATAAATTTATAATAACGGCTTAAGATTCCATTAGTATTGGACCATATGAAGATGCTGTATTTGTTGAAAATGAATTAACAAAATGATGGGGAGGTTGAAGTAATTAACATTTAACAGGGATTGTGCAATCGTGGGCGGCTATAGTGATGGGAATCCTATCTGGAAGCATTCCGTGGGTCTCAATGATGATTCTTCACAAAAAGTCAAGCCTCCTTCAGAAGGTCATCATCATCCTCCTCTTTAATTTCTCTCTTTTATCTTCAAAACAAGACTTGCTCTCTATTATTTCTCACCCTTAATTAAATCACAAACTTTAATTACATGTAGGGTCACATTTCTTTCTCATTTCTTATGCATGCACGTGAACTCTTTAGCACTTCATTCAATGATACAATAAAAACAATCCAATATAATTCAATATCATATGTCACTCAAATTCATCATCAGTTCATAATAAATTACTTTATTTATAAAAAAATTAATTTTAATTTTACTTATATCTTTTAATAAATGTATACAAATTTACTTGTTAACAAACTTTTTTATATATATTTTCATTTTTGAATAGTTGACTTGGAACTTAGTTTGGTCATCAGGTAAATTTTCCACGAAGAATAGTTGTATTACTTTTTATTATTTATATGTCAATTTGAGGTAAGGTTCACACATGTATGTTATCAGCATCTTATTAAGTCTTAATTGATTATTTCGTAATGGCTGATAGCTAGTCCTAGGGTTAACATATAATACTTTATGACTTTATGTCACAACTCACAAGTTTATACAGTCTGAACTATTTTAAATTTTCTTACAAAATTAATTTTACATTTAAAAAGTTTATATAACATATTTTGGATCATATATGTTCCTTAATTTATTATATTGGAATAAGAATAAAAGCGAATAAGTAAATAAAATAACCAAGAAAATTTTTACTATTAAGGATACCTCTGTAAATTAATTTTAATTTTATTTTTGCCCTTTTTACTTTGAAAAAAAGATGATTAACCACATTGTGATTTGAATCTATTTTGTTGGAAGCTCAAGTACATATAAAATTGATAGTTTAGAAATTTATATTGTAATTTAGTTAAATATATCTAATTATTTAATAATTCGATTATTAATAATTTCATATGAAGAGAACTTTGTAGGTCTCTAAATGTATAGTTAATTTTTTTTTGTTGACTTAAGTGTACAGTTAATTTTATATATATATATATATATATATATATATA
>JASCZI010121476.1:17152-32329 GCA_036250425.1 Stylosanthes scabra | reverse complement strand
TTGATAACTGAGAACCTAGAATTGATATTCGAATGTATGCATTGGCCCTCAAGGGAAAAACATCTCCGAAGCTCTTAACACTCCATTCATCATATTAATCTCAAGTCATATTTTTTGCATTCTGTTCTTATTTGTTTTCTCTTATTTTCGAATCATTCATCATCACTACTCTCAAGGTTTCATTCGAATCTGCTTAGTGTGACTAACGGATAGTATTGCTTGATCCTTTATTCCTCGTGGGAACGATACCCACTTCACCGTGGTATTAATTGAACGATTCGGTGCACTTGCCGATATCTCACGCATCAGCTCCCATTCCTGAGCTCGAGGAGTCTAGCCTCTCATGACAATGATGCACTCAAACAAGAATTGATGAGAAGAAACCATGATAAACCCTAATCTAATAATAAGAACGTGACTGACAGAGAAGAAAGAAACTTGAATCTAAAGTCATTGAGAATGAGAGGAAGTGTGTCTCCGCTGCTGCTGAATGATGAACTCTATTTATTATAATCTAAACCTAAACCTAATTGGGGTTACAAGCACTGAACGAATCACAATTGCAAGTCTGGGCCTTGATGTGTCTGACTGAACCACGCCTAAACCAAGTTGTTACTTGGGTTTGGCGTGGTGTTGGGAGTGGGACCGCGTTGGGCTCAAGTCATTACTTGGTGGTAACGCGGTCCTGGAGTGATTGTGGGGCTGGATCCAAGTTAGGCTCAAGTCATGACTTGGTGGTGACGCGGTCAGGAGTGCTTGGTCCATGCTGGATCTTGGTCAGGGCGTGGTTTGCTGCCTGGCTCACGCCCTTACTTGGCCAAAACGCGGTCCTAGCGTGGATTGGGCCTTGGGTCACGCCTGATTCATGCTTGGACTTGGTTTGGGCCAGCTAGGTGCTGGTATCGATACCCATCCTCAAAGACTATAATTCTTCACTTTTTCTTCTTCTTCAAGTTATGCTTTGCTCCTAATTTCTTTTTTTTGTCAATTCCTGTAAAATATAACAAAACACTCAAGATAGTAAATGATTATAATTTAAATATATTTACTTGAGTATTAAGCTAAATTACCGTTAAAAGCACATGGAATTAGGGCCTAAAATCATTAATGATGCACAGGCATCATCATTCTCATCAAAATGCGTATACACACGCGCGTGTCTTCTTCTCAAACCACGCCACTACTGTTGCTGCTTCTTTATTTTCTTCCTTCTACGTCACCATGGCCGTTCTCCTCCCCTCCTCCTCCATTGCTACCGTCGTCGTTATCATCATCATCATCTTCTTCTTCTTCCTTCTTCTCCTTTGTCATCCTTGTCGTCATTGTCGTCGTTGTCTTCTTATTGAATAAAAACTTACATTCTATGTACTGTAAAATCAACCAAAATTAATTGATAAACTGAACCAGAATATAAAAGTAAAATGAACTAAAATATATTTTATCCTCAGCACAATCATCACATGCAAAAATGAAAAATTTGATCGAAATATATTAGTAAACTGAACCGAAATATAATAGGAAAAGGAACCGAAATATATTTCAGTTCAGTTTTCAATTTTCATGTGATGTTCTTGTTTATACGTATTGATAAGATATATTTCAATTTATTTTTCTATTATATTTCGGTTCAATTTATCAATATATTTCGATTTGATTTACAATACAGAAAATGCAAGTTCTTGTTCAACAAGAAGAAGACGATGAGGTTAAGGATGACGATGACACTGACGACGAGGACAACAAAGAAGAAGAAGAAGAAGAAGATGAAGATGATGATGATGATGATGACGACGACGAGAACGACGATGACAAAGACAACAAAGAAGAAGAGTGTGTGCTAGTGAGAGAGACATGAAGAAGAAGAAGGGGGAAGAAAAGGAGGAGAAGGGTGCAAGAAGTATCAGAAGGAGAAAAAAAAGAAAGAAAAGAGCATATGAAATAAATTTACTTGGTTGGACTTGATTACTTACATGATTTGTCCAACTAGAATTATTGATGTAAATACGACTACTAAACCTTTTTCCTTACAATCATGCTATGTAACCAATAAAAATTCAGCCAACATCACCCAATAACTTAAATTGAATGTTCTATTTTTTTAGGTTTTGGATGTTCTATTTTTAGGTTTCGTATGTTCTGTTTCTAAAAAAATATAAAGTTAGCTAATGTTATTTTAGGTTTCGGATGTTCTACAACTTCCATTATGGATTGATTACTTTTTCCTTTTCCTTTTCCTTTTCCTTATAAAATTAGTCGTGTTGGTAGTAGCAATGTAGCACGTACTAAACTACTAAAGTATTAAACACACACCGTCATAACCCTTTAGTCCACGAATATGGGAGAAGACAGCCATAAAGCACCAACAAGAAGAAGAAATCTCGAAGTTATTGCCTTCTGTCACTGACTTTTCCCCTTCTGTTGCGCCATTCCTTCAGCGTCCTCTTACACACACGCTAAAATAAAACTACACACAGGGTACCCCAAAATATCTTCTCAGAAATCAAAGGGATTAGAACAACGTTGCCTATGGGGTCCTAAAAGAAATAAAATTAAAAGAAGGAAAAAAAAAAAAAAAACTAGCTTGGAAAAACATCAGACAGAAAAGAAATGAGTCATATAAAGAAGAAAATCTCATCTTCGTCGTCACCCTCATCATCATCATCATGTGTAATCTTCGCCATAATTTTCAGCCTCTTCTCATGCCTCTGCCAGCTCACACTCTCCGATTCAAGAATCTCAGAAGCAGGACTCAGCTGCGGCACAACGAGGGCCCCACTCTACTCCAACTACATCCCAACCTTCATCAAAGAAATGGAGTTCCTCTCCCAGCAAGTAACCGCCCACAACTGGGGAACCCATTCCGTCGACGGCGCCGGTACCGGCAGCGGCACCACCATGTACGGCCTCGCGCAGTGCTTCAACGACCTCTCCCACACAGACTGCCTCCTCTGCTACGCCGCTAGCCGGACCACTATCCCGCGCTGCCTCCCCTCCCTCTCCGCACGAATCTACCTTGACGGCTGCTTCCTCCGTTACGACCGTTACCGCTTCTATTCTGAGGACACCGACGCCGTCAGGGACACCGTGAATTGCACCGGTGGGAACGTAGAAGGGGTGGCTCACGAGAGGAGTGTTGGGAGGGTGGTTGATGGTGTTGTTCTGAAAGCTGTTGCTAATGGTGGCGGTTTTGCTGTGGGAGAGATTGATGGAGTTTACGCTTTGGCGCAGTGCTGGAAAACCGTTGGGAATGATGGGTGCAGAAACTGCTTGAGGAAAGCTGGGAAGCAAGTGAGAGGGTGCTTGCCGAAGAAAGAAGGAAGGGCCTTAAATGCTGGCTGTTATTTGAGGTATTCAACCCACAAGTTCTACAATGAGCAGAGTACTGTAGAAGCTGGAAGTGGTAAGCAATTTTTCCAAAATTTTCATGAAAATGGGTATTCAACTTTGTCTTTTTCAAGTTCTTCTTCTCCACTGAAAAGAAAAAAAGAAAAATAACAATAATACTAATAAAAAGAACAAGAATTTGATCAGCAGTTCAATACTGAATTATTTTTTCTCTTCTATAGCTTTTATTTATTTATTTATTACAAGTATCACGTCTACCAAAGATATGGTCCATTAAGAGTTTATAAGTGTGATAATCCATCTCTCGCTCCATGAGCTAGCTTTTGGTATTGAATTAGGACGACCTAAACTCAATTCTAAGTAAGTACGAGAGCCTATCAAATCTAAAGTTGTTGGACCACCCACGTATTCATGTTCACGCTCAAGATGATCATAGTCCGACGTCATTCTAAGATTTAGGACTGTGATCTTTCTTGCTAATTGATTAACCTTCATTTTAGAAGAGCATGATCTCCAAATCATAGGTTCAAGATGGCGTCGGCTAATGAAAAGAAGGTGTTCTGCCAGTTGTAACTATATTGATGCTGACTGAGTTAGTTCTTTTTCAGGGTCTCTGAGAAGAGGAGTCATAATAGCAGCAGTGTTAGCAATGGCTGCAGTTATAATGCTTTCTATTTCTGCCTCCTATGTGGTCTTCACCAAATTCTCAAAGATTAAAAAAGGTAAAAATTCTAGTAATGAAATTTGTTATTGTCGTTGTACTGATACACCATTGTCGTGCATGTGTTAACTTTCCAATGGTCTGTTTCTTTTCTTATGTGTCACGAAGAAAAAAATAATATTGGTCAGATTTGCTCTTCCATAAGGGATTCTAGCTTGAATTACAAGTATGAAACTCTGGAGAAAGCCACGGATTATTTCAACCCTTCAAGAAAAATAGGCCAAGGTGGAGCTGGTTCGGTATTCAAAGGTGTTCTCCCAAATGGGAAAGTTATTGCTGTTAAGAGGTTGGTCTTCAATAACAGGCAATGGGTGGATGAGTTCTTCAATGAAGTAAATTTAATCAGTGGAATTGAACATAAGAACCTTGTGAAACTATTGGGTTGTAGCATTGAAGGCCCTGAGAGCCTCCTTGTTTATGAGTTCCTTCCCAACAAGAGTTTAGATCAATCTATCTTTGGTAAGTCCCTCTTAAATAAATGTATAAGGATACTATATTAATCTGAAAATGTATCACAAACTGACAATGACAGGTAAAAGAAAATAGAGTAATTCTTTAATTACAAAAATTCAGATAGCAAATACATGTGTGAAGGAAGTTATTATGTGTGCCTTCCAGAAAACAACAAAACTCAGAACCTAAACTGGAAGCAGAGGTTTAATGTCATTCTTGGAACAGCAGAAGGGCTTGCATATCTTCATGGAGGCTCCAAAATAAGAATCATTCATCGAGACATCAAAAGCAGCAACATTCTTCTGGATGAGAATCTGACACCTAAGATTGCAGATTTTGGTCTTGCTCGCTGTTTTGGTGCTGATAAGACACATTTGAGCACTGGAATTGCTGGAACACTGTAAGTTCCTGGTTTATTCAGCATTTTTTATATTGTAGACCGTTGAGATACCAAGTGTGAGAAGTGAAAGCACACATGGGTTGAGAATAAAATGAAAAACATATAATATAGATCGAAAAGATGTCTTTAGAGGACTCATAAAATCGTTGTCTTTAGATTGAGAAAAGTTGTGGCATCAATCCACTGTTGTGGTTGCTAACTTAATCTTTTGGTTGAAAAAACTGATAATAAGCATTGATTTAGTTCTTTCAACAATAGGCTTAGATAAAATGTCTTGACGCCCTTTAAGTTTAACAAAGGCTTGTGCAATGTATACAACTTGTACTTCAAAAATAATCCTTAGTGTGAATAGAGACTGAAAGTCTGAAACAACAACAAAAAAAGTCTTATCCCACCACTTGATAGGGTCGACCACAAGAATAAAACGACATCATTGACTATTATATATCATGTCTTCAACGAGACTGTTTATACGTAAATCTCCTTTAACTATTCCATGTGCCTTCTTAGATCTTCTTTTACCTTTTGCCCTTATCTACCTTACATCTCATCCGCCCTCTTATTTGGATGCTATATGTTTTCCCTAGTTATCCAAATCACCTGAGACAGTTTATTATTCATTTTTGGAACAGAGGTTACATGGCTCCTGAGTACCTAATTCGAGGACAACTTACGGATAAAGCCGATGTCTACAGTTTTGGAGTACTTGTTCTTGAGATTGTATGTGGCAGGAGGAATAATGTCTTTAGAGAGGACTCTGGTTCCCTTTTGCAAACGGTAAGACTAGAAACAAACCTTGTTAATTTGTGTGCATGCTTTAAGTCTATGTTTGCAATATATGATGTTTAATTTTTCTTTTTTTTTTGTTTGGGTGCAATATGATGTTTAATTTACCAACGTGGAAACTTATCCTTTTTGCAACAGGTTTGGAAACTGTACGGATCAAATACATTGGCTGAAGCTGTTGATTCTTCTTTGGCAATTGATGATTATCCTACAAATGAAGCATTAAGGGTGCTTCACATTGGATTGCTATGCACACAAGCTTCTGCTTCCTTGAGGCCATCCATGACTCAAGTTGTGAACTTGTTAACTAATTCAAATATAGATGTTCCTACACCAACTCAACCTCCTTTTATGAACACTGGAGTGCCTGACTCTGATACCTCAGTTAGGTCTTACAGCACAAACAGCTTTGTGTCAAATGCATTGAAGAAGATCGGAGTTTCCAACAGCTTCTCAGAGTTATCGAGTTCGAGCAGTTCAGATAGGCCATCAGGAATTGAAGAATCAATTGTCCAAACCTGATTTCCCATATAATTCAATGTTTTGGGAGGTCATTATAAATTAGTTCACTAATCACTAACCTTAGAAATTTGAGTAATATATAGCATGTATGATTTTCGTTTAAAATGTTAGGCGGATTCTGAACAGACTATTGATTCTTCGTAAGAGAAATGTCTGGTTTCACACAATATCTCTCAATCCAACAAATTTAAGGATAAAATTCACTACGAATCTGAACTCTATTTAAGAATTTGGTGTTGTTTGATTGTTGTTGAATATCGGTGATCCTATTTGTACACCTCTTTTACCTAACAAAGTTTAACTAAGCATTTTATATCCATTCTCACCAACAAGACTGCGCATACACGTGCTCTTTCAACTACAGCACACAAACATCAACATCACATAATCTAATCGAAATATAAATGTAAAATGTATCGGAATATACTCATCATTCTGATTTAGTTTTGTTTTGGTTATTTGAACTAGAAACATATTTATGTTTATTTCGGTTCAGGTTAGCTTAAATTTTGTATTAGTTTTGGTCTTCCTTATTGTTTTTCTACATTACAATGTAAAAGTGAAGAATCAAAATAAAATGCTATCTTGAACCGTAATTTATTTTCAAAACAAATATTAATAACAAAAGTACAACCACAATAAGCAATGTTGAGCAGATTCAAAAAATAATTAAAACTCAAAACCTAATCCGAAATAAAACGCATAAAGAATCTGAAAAACCGAAAAAGCACCAGCAAAAAATAGTTGATGACAAAAAGTTGATGAAGACGAATATGAAGTAGGAACAGAAAATGATGATGATGAAATATGATAGCAAGAAGATCAACACAGTAAAAGGAGAGATACAATGAGCACAAAGAGAAGTATGTGAATCGGGAGTGCTACGCAAAAAAAAACAGAGAGAATAAGTTGTTATAAAGGCGCGCGTGAGAGTGGTATATGAATATAAAAAATTTGGTTGGACCTAGTTGGTGAAATCATTTGTTTATCTAGAATTATTGTTTCTCTAATTTAAAGAGTGAAGTTAAGTGAAAAAATAAATATTATAGCAAAATTTTTTAAAGAGAGTGTGCAAGTATACATTATTTTTTTGTTTTTTATTTATATATTGTTTTACCGTAAAATGAGTCATCATTGAAAAATCATTTTCACATGAGTAAAATTTCTATATTTTAATCTTTACATAAAGTATAAATAAATTACTAGATCATATTTTCGTTACCTACCCGAAATTCACTAGGTTCATTTCTCCACTACAAAATTACGAAAGGTGTGATGTGTCCTTCTCGCAAGCCACACCTCTATGTTCACTTTTGGCATTAAATAACACAGTTGAGAATCATTATTTTGTCCCTCTCTAGCGGATAAAAGGAACATTGACATTGATGGGGCCTTGTTAGCAGAAATTCAAATTGATGTTGATACTAACCAACTTTCAAATTTAGAAAATTTTGATGCCATCGATAATGTGATGAAAAATTGTACATGATGCAACAGAGCAAGCCAGTAAAGTAGTTTGGTACAGGTTTAGGTTTCAGAGGAGCACAAAAAATTTCATGGGTGTGACGTGAGCTACACGTGAGTGAGTTTCAGTGGTCCTGCCCTCATTATTACAATAGCAACGCTTAGCAAACTTAGTTCACCAACAATTTCCGTCTAATAAAATCTATTTATTTTGAACATGATAGATTAATATTGTCTTAGACCGCTAGTGATTCATTTATGTTTATTAAATTGTTGTGAGAAAAGTGCTTTCTACTTTCTAGTTAAATTCGCATCCTCGTAGAAATGACAAAAAAAATAAAAATAAAAAATGGCATATGCTAAAGCATTAAACTTTTGGAAGCTGTTCACGTGTTCCTTGTATCTTCACGGAACATTTTATTCCTTTAATTTTGACAGTGCAGATTTAATATAAGAAATGTTAAAGGTCCAGATGGAAAGGGCGACCATGCTGTGGACATGACGTAAAGTGAGACCACGATGAGTGCCGTGCGACCTTTCCGCAATCCAAAGGGAGTGACACTGTGTCAGTTCTCATTTCGCCCATGCGTGATGGTACAAAGATAGAATTGAGAAAGTATCATTCATAGAAATGAAAACACACTCTTGAACCCAAGAAATGACTCTGCTTCCTTCATTTGGCCTGCAGTCTCGAACGTACAGGACTGTCTTGCTTCACTTAAACCAGAAGAGCAGTGCTGCTTCTTGTTACCCTCTACAGAGTATGCGGACTCCATTAACCTTTTATTCTTCAACATCAAATCACTAACAGTTAGTACAAAAATGAAATGTCAAATGTAACTGATGCTTGAAACTGCAATTTATGATTCCGTCATTTGTTATCTTTACCTCAGTACCAACGTGAACACTGGATGCATATTTTTCCACCTCAACACTTCCCATAAATGAATTTTGCTTTTGCATGCTATCAGTGACCATGTCTGATGGATTTCTCTCTGTTTCAATACCAAGAGCAGTGTTCAAAGGGTTAGGAGAAATGAGAAGATTCTTCGAGAATAATTCTGTTTTCCCGATTACAGACTCCAGGCAATCAAGCTTACTAATCTGTGGAGAAGTGTTAGACTTTCTCCATATGTGGTCAAAAACTGTTTCTTCAGTTGGCATTGCATAAGTTCTTGCTTCGGATTCAGGGAGGACAATACCTGCAGGAATATAAAGGAAACAAAGCTAATTTGACATAAGAAAAATACTGATTGTTAAATCACATGCTAGTTAAGGTCTACCTGTTTCAACCATGTTGTTCATATCATTTGAGCTCCCAGATTTGTTTTGGCCATTTGAAGTGGGGTAAACATTGGAATCATTGCATTCTTCCTTACCGAGATCTGCAGGAAAATTAATCTGATTTTTTTGAGGGACTTCTGCTCTATCAGCATCATCCAGAAGAAGTATATGGTTACTGATGGCAGTTCTCTTCTCATGAGCATGGTTTCTTGTAAGGACATTCAGTGGTGGACAGCGAATATTATCCAATGCAGCTAGGAGAGAAAAGTTTCTGGCCTTCTCGCGTATGTGGTCAAATACTGTTTTCTCAGTGATGATTCTGCAATCATCATCTTCGACCTCAAGAGCATGCCCACCTTCAACACTGAATAATAAGTAAAGCGAAGAATGCTTTTGTCAACTGTAAAAGAAAATTACATTGTCTATTGAGTCCTACCGTCCTCTATCTTGTCATCCAAGAGCTTGAAACTTGGACTGCAATAGGTAGTTATTTATTAAAAAAAAAAATTTAGGTCGTTAAACAAGGATACAGGATATGGACTAGAAGAAAAAATATCTTATGCCAGAGATTTCAAGTAAAGATGACCAACATGGAATTATCTTCCTCCTCGTCCTTGTTCAAAGTGGATAGCTTTTTCATTGGTATATCAGCTATAGTCACATTGTCTTCTTCTATGAGGTATACCTCCTCGGGTGGAGGAAGAAAACCCTGCTTCCTGTTTCTTTTTGAAGGAACTACTGAAATTCTCTCTTTAACCATGTGAAGCTTTTCGTGAACATCAATGCCAACTGTATGCGGATATTAAAGTAGAGTTATAATTTCACAATTCAAATACAATTATTGGAGAGGACTTGCAATTCAAATATTTATTAATCGCATCTTACCATACTCCTCAAATACAAAATCAGCCTTGATAGTCTGAATCCCTTGTGTGACAGGAACAAGAAGTGTTGCACTGTACGGGCTGCAGCATGAAATAAGCAGTAATCTCAGGCTAAAGTTTGTATCAGGGACTCGGAAAATAAATAGTAAGTAGTACAAAGCAGTTCAATATTTGGTAAGTAGTTATATTTGAGTGAGGGTGAAGATGATGAATCAAAGTCATCACCAAAACAAATCAGTGAGTAAGATATGACATTGACACTGACTTACAATCTGGATGTAAAAAGATTTCCAAGCTTTTAAATAAGTAAAAATATTATTATTATTATTATATAACACCAAAATCCATTTCACAAGGGTAACCTTTTCTTTGAGTAATGCACTGAAAATCCTTTATATGTGTGTGTGGGTGTTCTAGAACAATCCACATGTTACTTGTTTTCTATCCAGAAAAACAGCCAAGGATTTAGTTCAAGTACCTGGAAAACTGATCCACCCTGCAGCAGTAATTTTATGACCATTAAACTCTGATTAGACGAGGAACAAACTATTTGTATTCACAAGCTACCAAAATACCAGTGAATCAAAAAGCATCAATGACTCGTTGATACCTTATTTTTTCATGAAAAAGAATGGTGTTGCCTTCCTCCAAACCAACGATCTGAAAGAAAGAAATTTCGCAGGCTTATTTTAGTTATTAGATGCTAGAGCTGGTTTGTAGAAATCATTCAATAAGCACACCATATCAGCATAATGTCGTTTAACCGATTGGGTTGCCTGTGCTATCCTACTCAATGTAACTACTAGCTTGAATTTTCCTTGTCTATCACTTTCAGTTTCTGCAAGCTTAATTTCAACTTTTGGAGGTAGTGACAGTAGAGAATCCTTAATATGATTTCCAAATGGGTACTTTCGACCAGTTACTATCTCTATTCTTCTTGGATCAGCTTCAGCAAGGGCCTCAAATGATTTAATTCCCATTGAATGCAGTGCCTGAAATGAACATCTCAATAAGAAAATCATGCACTACAAGGGAAGAGCATGAGTATATAACACCAAAATATAAATCAATACATATTACCTTTGCTGTAACCATCCCAATTCCAGGTAATTGTTTCAAAAGATATGGACTGTCATCCCAAAGTTTCTGATCGAGTGATTTGGCTAGAAGAGCTGAATTCAGAGCTCCTTTGTAATTACGTTTGAAAACAAAATATTCTTTCATGCATTTTGCAATTCTACATCCATTTGAGCATATAGAATTCATATCCTGTAGCATCAAATTTGCTTAATAGGTGGAGGTTTAACTTATGTAGATCTGTAGCACAACATACAGGACTTAGTATCTCACACCTGAATTAGAGATAGATCATGAACTGAAGGATCACCAGTTAAGCAGTCATTTGCCAAAATAAATATCTTTTCTTCTCTTGTTTGAATGCGTTTTTTCTTTTTCCCTCTATCTCCAAGAATATGAAAGCGAAGCCGTCCATCTTTATCAGTGTTGATCTCATTTAAGAGCTTCTTCTCATTGCGCCTTAGCTGTATCCCTTCATTTTACAGGTTAAACATTATACCAATACTTAATGAAGAAACATATTTGCATTGAAGAATGAAACAGTTAATGAGAATATCCGCACAAGCAATTTCTTCTGCAGAGCAAATAACATGAAGTGCATCTTCTAAACAGCAGCTTTCAGGTGTCCTCATTATCTGTTTCATAGTGTCAAATCTCAAATAGTACTTCGTCATTAGCCTCCCAGGATCTGCAGTAGGAAAGGAAAATATAAGCAACCAGTTTGGATTCTAATTTCATTAAATATAGCATGAAAATAAATTATACTTGAAGATATCAATACCTAATGGCCTCAAGAGGAAACCATCTTCGTCAACCTCTACCATTTGGTGCTGAGATAACTCATTAACTTTCTTAACACAAATCTCTGAGATAACATAGCTTCAATAATTAATCAAGCAAAATAGGAAGGAAAAAAAATCTTGTGAGATAAGCACAACTGTAGGACAACAATCACACCTTGAACATGCTTCACTAAACGATCGCCAAAAATTCCTTTCTTAATTGCATAGTTCTCAGGGTTCTGCTTGGAGATGAAAACTTTCATCAGACCTAATTCGAGAAACTCCATGATAAATCTAGAAGACATTCTTAATTGTACCTTTTTCATTCTGACATACAAGTATGAGCATTGCATCCACTCAATTGCCTTTGTAATATCAGTTACAGTCAGTTGAACTATTTCCGCAAGTAAATGTTCCGTCACACATGGGAGCAATCTATTTAAGAAAACCATAATGAGAAACCACCATAAATGCAGTGTGTTTACATAATGGGATCAACAATGGCCATCATATCCTTCTTCAACTTATAAAGAGGTCTTCTTACTGTGATTCCACTACTTCACATCCATTTAAGAGATTTTCATACAAATGAACCTGAAATAAAAAGAGTAAATACGAGTATATAGTTTGAAAGAATGGAGTTCCTTAACAGAATTAAATTTTGGGAGTGTAAAAGTGAAAAAAGAATTATATAAGATAATAACGCACAGAATGATCACTCAAAGGATTAAGAGAAGGAGAGTAAAAAAAATATATGCGAATAACTCGATTCACCGTTTCCCTCCTTGTCATGATTATAACCAAGCCTGTCTCATCAAATGGTGGTCGTCCTGCCCTTCCGCACATCTGTGTAATAAAATTTTCCCAAGACGTTATATTAACAATCCAATAGTGGGACTAAATAACATTGCATATATAGAAAAAGGTAAACATATCTTCTGGTTGTATCTGGTTGTGCTTTTTAAGTGCAATGATTATATGTCTGTGTGGAAGAAGTCTCGACTATAAACACCGTTTAGAAACTAGGCTACCAGTTGACATGTGTAGATATATATTACTGCCATCATTATTTAACAGAATAAAGTCACTAAAATCTTATGCACATTTTAATATAAGCTATTCCATATAGGATTATAGGTAGTAACTAAATAAATTCTTGAAATACTGCATTGCAGGGAACAAATGTGAATTCCTTACTTCTATGATGATAACGTGCATAAGAGGTTCAAATTAAGGAGAATCTATAGTGCTGAAATTAATTGTGACTTGTATGCTTGCCATTGTTGAATATTATAGAAAAGATAAGTAAAAATTTTCATAAATTTTGTTAAGAAACAAACCTGCAATATTGTGGAGCGGTCATATTCCATATAAAGACCCTTTTCCTTGTTGCTGAAAATAGTTAGACTTCATTAAGTTGCTTGGAAAGAAAAATGCATCAATAAAGTGCATATTTTCATTTTCCAAAGAAAAACTGTTGTCATACAAGTGCTGTGTTGATTTAATAACAACTGTATGTGCTGGGAGGTTGATTCCATGGGCTAGTGTATTTGTGGTACAAAGTACTTGAATGTCACCCTTGAGAAAAAGGCCTTCCACAAGATTGCGATCTTTGTGGCAAAGCCCACCATTGTGATAACCAACTATATGTGAAGCAATTTCTAAATGTCAGACATCTACTCCTAATTTTCAATTTTCATGCATGGAACTGAATCACTTTTCAGTGAGATTGTTGTAGCCAAAACAAGGTGTGGACTTTTGGCATACCCCCATAAAGAATATATGATTGCATTTGCTTGTCACTGCATGATAGAGAAGCCTCCCTCAGCCGATCTTGCTGCTCTCTGGTCCTAATAAATGGATTTGTGTGACCAAAAGTCATGACAATTTGTGAGAGTCGCTGAGCTGCTTCTTGTGCTCCTTTTCTCGTTGAACAAAATATAAGTGCAGATTTTCCTCTTGAGTATTGCATTAGAATATCTAAATGAGATTATAAGTAAAATGATTACTCTTCACCATGTACAGCATATCAACAGAAGAAAACAAGTTATGAACTAAAACAAAGTTGCTAAGCAGTAAGCTGAAGTATGCATCCTTACCAAAGATATAGTTTTGAAGGCGCTGCATGGAAGTATAAACAATAAAAATTAGAAACAGTAATGAGTTTATTTGGTTCGATGTTTCTTTCAAAGTAGCACTTCACAGAGGAAACATTGAAGATTGATTTCATCTGAAAAATTGTGTCAATTCGAAACAAACCTTCTCAAACAGAAAGTCATTCTTTGCTGGGGCATAGCCTGCACAAATTTAGTTAGTACAACAAATTCAGACATATCAAAATAATATCTGTGATTATGAGCCGAGACAATAACCAATATACATCACTTTTCCTAAAGAAAAACATATCCAAGTATCCAACTTGACTGTATAGATCCGATAATAATTATATGATAAATACAGAACTGAAAAGAAATAAATTTATAGATGGCTACGTTAATTTTATTTGCATACCGAACACTCTGGTTGTCAGCTTTACAGGCCTCATTTCTTCCCCAAATCTAAGAATATTCAAAAGAAAACAAACTTTCTTTTTCAGGGTATAGGCTTTCAACATTATACAACACACTATCTTATGGATGTGGTGGTGAAAACCTACCTCTTAATCCCTTCGACAGGAACCTTAATCCACTCAGCTGCAACAGTATGTATATTATGTGAAAATTTTCCAACTCTTATGTTTACATATTATATTTGTAATTCTTAGGATGAAATCAATTAAAACAAAAATTACCTAGATCCTCAATATTTGGAATTGTGGCCGACACAGCAACCAAGCGCACCTGGGCAAGAGGATTTGATTTTATTTTTGGATTGCATGAAACAATCTTTATTCTACTAACAATCGCTTCCAATGCTGCTCCGCGTGGATCATTCAATAGATGGACTTCATCAATAAGTAGAAGTGCAATGTCACCGAAAAAGCTTAAGCCACCCCCTTCTATACCATAACGTGACACTGCATCAAATTTCTATTCAAAGAAAGGAAGTCAACTTTACCAATTGATAGCTGATTTATACTGAACTATATAAATAATCAGTTAGCCTACTGCTTGTGCGTGTGTTAATATAGGTCTAAAAGGATCCCAACTAAAGTTAAAAAATACCAGGCAAAAGGCCATGAGGAATGCTACCTTATGACGCACGAGTTAATTTCTGGAATTCAGTTTTTTTATCTGGTTCTTTTGGTTGTGGGGACAATATTCAAATACTTAAATTCAAGATAATATTAAGATCTATATTCATTAATATTTTAACGAAAAGGAAAAGAAAGCTATATAATACATGGTTGTACGCTTGTATTTACATAACTTGCATTCATATACTGACCTCAGGAGTAGTCAAAATAATATCTGCCTCATGAATGTTCCTTGAAGTGTAAGATTCACTATCTCCAGTCAA